>JAVXUO010001590.1:82500-88541 GCA_033065855.1 Escallonia rubra | reverse complement strand
AGAAGCTTCAGGCACAACTAATAATAGAAATGATGATGGAGGTAGATTTTATACCACACAACCCAATGTAAGACCACGTTATCCTTATGGTAATATACCAAGAAGAAGTGCAGACATAGAACATAATAGATCAGAAAGACCTAATTATAAACCTAGAGGTAAAAGACATCCTTTAGAACAAAACTTTAAAATACAAAAGGCAGCTGATCCTTTTATTTTAAACATAACAGCAGTAGATCCTCAGCAAAGAAACAATTATATACAAGTATGGAAAGATGCAGTTGTAGCAAACTTTATAACAAAACAATCAGACAATTTAGAAACAGGAGAAGAAATGATAAGGTATATGATACAGTTTTTAGGACCTATAGCCAAGGCTAATTTTGAAGAATGGCAAAAAACTTATCCAGATGATTTAAAACAAATGGCAGACTTAGGACCAAACCCTTATAATTTTGTTAACACTATACAATTAATTTTAACAGGTAGAAATCCTAATACAGGAGATACTATAATACAAACAGAAGCAGCTAGAAAATTAGAACAAGTACATTTATATAGTTGGCATAACATAAAACCTTTTATGCAAGAATATTATTACTTTGCTTCACAAAGTGGAAATATTTATAAACCAGCTGTTATAGACAAATTCCTAAACAAATTACCAGGCGCTTTAGGAAGAGAAATATATGAAACAATTAAAAAGCTTAGCACTACTTATACACCTTCTTTAGGCACTGTTTTTGAATATGTTATAGACATATTAGTATCTAAGTGCACTAATATACAAATAGCTAGACAATTAAAAAATGAAACTAGTTTTTGTAAAGAAATATACACCCCACAACATTATGGTCAAGAAGAATCTAGACCAAAGTATAATAAGAAGCCCCATAGAAAATATAGGCAACCTAGAAAGACATATTACTTAAGAAAAAGTAAAGCTAGAAAACCTTTCTTAAATCCTAAACATGTTAGGAAATATGACACTAGGAGAATATACAAAAATAAAATTACTTGTTACTCTTGTGGAGAACCAGACCATTTAAGTTCTAATTGCCCTAGAAGACATAACAATAATAATTTTAAAGCAATGATAGTTAACAATACAAATGAAGACCTATTAGAAGTAGATGAAACACTTAGTGATACTGAAAGTATATATAGTATTAAATCAATAGAAGAATATATAGAAGACAACATTTCTATAAGCAGTGATGAAGAAGAAGAAAACTTTCCAATAGAAACAACAGACCAACTAGATACATTTATAAATTCTCTAAAGAATACAGAAATATACAATTTTATGTTTAAACCTTTAGCTGACAAACTAGCATTAGAAGAAGACTGTATACATCAATGGCAAATAGGTAAAGGTATAGACACAACACCTTGCTATATATGTAACTGGTTTCCTGCAATTAGAGTTAGATGCAAATGTGATATATGTCATATAGAAGCATGCGTAAAATGCATAAAACAAAAATATAACATAGAAATTACTAAAACAATAGAACATAAGACTTATACAGACACTTATTATGATAAGAATGTTAATAGAAGATTAGAATTCTTAGAACAAAAGGTGATTCAAATAGAAGAAACCTTAAAGCAAAGACATGAAGATGAATTAATTATAGGAAATAATAAGCAATTAATTCAACAGATACAAAAAGACTTTAAAATAGAAAAATTCTGTACTAAGGCAAGATTTAATAATCTTATAACTACTAGAGTACAAATAAGACATTATAATAAATTAACCGAAACAAATGCAATAATAGACACAGGATGCACTATAACTGTTATAGATCCTAGCTTAGTTAATAAATCACATATTAAGACATTTGAAGAACCCTTAATTGGTATAGGATTTACAGGCAACCCTATTAAATATTCTGAATATATTACAAATGCAGCAATTACCTTTCTTACACCTTGTAATACACAAAGCAAACCCTATTTTCTTAAACAAGCATTTTGTGCGCCTGTCGCACATTCTGAAGGCAAAATCATTTTAGGAATAAATTTTTTAATAAATGAAGACAATACTTTAACTATTACTAAAGACTTTATTCAAATAGCACAGAATGTTACACATACACCTATTAATATAGACACTCCATCAGAGTACGCTCAGAAGCGTGGTGGGGAATATACTAATATTAAAGGCAAAAATAAAATATGTGAAGATTGTAGTAATGGTAAGACAAATTGTTGCTTAACCAATATAGACATAGGAGATGAATGTTTAAAAATAGAAGACATAACAGAAAATGAAAATAACATAGATGATAATATAGATCTAGATATTTACAGCCTAGATAAAATAAGTTATAATTTAATAAATTACTTTACTAATAAACATGATATTCTTAGAGCCATAGACAGACTCCCATTTATAGGAGAAGATCCTATTAAACGATGGGATTTAAATCAAATATACTGTAAGCTAGATATTATAAATCCAGACTATATTGTTAAAACCGCTAATATAGAAGCAAGTAGTTTAGATACAGATGAATTTAAAATGCACATTAAAGACTTAACAGATTTAAAAGTAATAAGACCAAGCAATAGTCCCCATAGATCTGCAGCTTTTATAGTTAGAAATCATGCAGAAATACTTAGAGGAAAAAGTAGAATGGTAATAAACTATAAAAGGCTTAACGACAATATAAAAGACGATAGTTATAATATACCTAATAAGACATTCCTTTTAAGCAAAATACAAGGTAAGATTATTTTTAGTGAATTTGATAGCAACTCTGGTTTTTATCAATTCAAGTATGGTCAGAAGACATTAAATGGACAGCATTTACTACACCAGAAGGCTTATATGAATGGTTAGTCATGCCTTTTGGTCTTAAGACAGCACCTAGTATCTTCCAACGAAAGATGGATGATATTTTTAGGCCTTATAATAATTTTATCTTAGTATACATAGATGACATATTAGTCTGTAGTAAAAATGAGACAGAACATTTGTCCCATTTAGACTTAGTTTTTAAACTTTTTGACAAACATGGTTTAATCCTTAGTAAAAAGAAAGTAGAATTATTTAAAACTAATATAAAGTTTTTAGGAATGGAAATAGGTAATGGCAAAATAAAATTACAAGAACACATAGCTAAGAAGATTTTAGATTTTCCAGACAAATTAGAAGGATTAAAACAGATCCAGGCATTTTTAGGCTTAATTAATCAAGCTAGAATGTATTTTAAAGATCTTAGTAAATTAATAGGTCCATTATACAATAAGACTAGGAAAAATGGACAAAGGCACTTTAACTCAGAAGCCATTAGATTCGTTAAAACTATAAAAGAAAAAGTTAAACAATTACCAGACTTATATTTACCCTTAGACACTGATTATCTAATAGTGCAGACAGATGGATGCAAAGACGGTTGGGAGCAGTCTTATACTGTAAACCAAATAAGTATAGTAACAAGAAAGAAGAAAGAATATGTAGATATGCTAGTGGCAAATACAAAGAAAGCAATCAGTATTTGACAAGCTTAGATTACGAATTATTAGCTATAGTTTATGCACTAGAACATTTCAAAGCACTATTAATTTCTAAATATGAATTTTGTATTAGAACAGACTGTGAGGCCATAGTTAGATATAATAAAAATAAAGACACCAGATACACTAATAGGTGGTTAAAATTTATGACCTCATTAAGCAATTATAGAATAAATAAGATAGAATGGCAACACATTAAAGGAGTTGATAACTCCATTGCTGATTTATTATCTAGAAAAATTCTTCTTGAGATAACATCAGACAAATAGACAGACTTTTATCTTATACAATGTTATAGAACCAGCCAAACTTTTATTTGCAGACGGCATCTTATTCAGCACCTCCACCCGCACAGACAAGACACAGCCACGCCAACCACGCAAAACCCTGTTTTTCCAACTCAATTTATCAGCTATGTTGATAACTTTGGCCGAAACAGGATCAATTATAATGGCAATAATTTAGAAGTTTTACATGCAGGCTCTAGATTTCAGGTAAAAGATCACAAAATTGGTCCTTTCCCTGTGGATCAGAGAACCCTCCTAGATAATTTATGGCAATCCTTTATTAAAAAAGACAATGGATGGTTTGTCAATACTGTTAACGCTTTGGCAAACTATTTTCATAAAATTAGAGACTCTAAAAAATATAATTTCTATTGTGTTTTTAAAGGCACCATTCCAGGCATTTACAAAAATTACCCTGAGGCAATGGTAGGCGGAGTAGGAAATGTAAAAGATCCTTGGTATAAAGGAACAATAACATTTCAAGAAGCTACCACTCTTATGCAGACACATTATGGCCCTAATTATTACATTAGTCCAGATTGTCAAGACAAATCTCTTTCAGACACCTTAGCAGACTGTGAAAATTGCTGTACTTTAATTAGACACCATAACATTTTAAAATCTAGAATAGACCATTTACTTTTAGAAAAATCGCAATTTGACACACATGTAGCTCAGCTTAAGGCACAAATACAAGTCCTAGAACTAGAAGCAAATGACTGGAAACAGAGATATACTACTCTCCTTTCCTCCAAGCAACAGGCAACTAAACCCAGTGTTTCGGGTAATAAAGGAACACCTAGTCCAGATTCACAGGCTTCTGGTAAAGACAAATCAAGTCCTGTTACAGTTGGTAATTTACTTAAAATTACTGAAAAACCCATGTGCTCGGGAGAAAAGGCACCTAGTCCAGTATCACAGGCTACTGGTAAAGACTCCTCAAGTCCTGAGATAGTTGGTGTTTTACTCAAAAACACTGAAAATCCTTTGAATATGGGAGAACATATTCCTAGTCCAGTCCAACAGGTAACTGGTAAAGACACATCAAATCCTGAGACCCCTGTCCATTTGGGAAAAATGGAATTAAGGAAATTAAAAAGTAAGAAGGCAAAAAGACAAGCTATGGCAATTCAGAATCAGGTAGCCAAAGTTTTGGCAGAACTTGTTAACAAGACATTGACAGGCAAGGCAGAGACATCTACGAGCAATTTTGAAGATTCAATCTTCCAAGACGCTCAGAGACAAAGTCCTAGCATTATTGCTTCTTCCAGTGATTCATCGGACAAAACTGAAAATCAGACGCCAGAGGATTCCAGTGAAGAAAGACCCCTTAAAAAATAAAAAGACAAAAAACAGCTGTAAAGAGAGATTCTCTTCCTAAGAAGAAAAACAAAGCACGGCCAGCTTTACTGACAGACGAGGCATCTCTCCTTTTAGACAAAAAATAAAAGCGTCGTGACTCCACCATTATCTTCTAGTCAAGAAAGGCATTATTGACAAGGCATCTGTTGAAGACTGCATTATTGACAGAGCATCTATTTTCAAGACACACTGACCCACTAAAGCTGAAATTATATGACCCTTATCTCTTCAGACAGCTAACGTCGGCAGAAGAAGACAATGTAAATTCAGCAGCTCAGCATCTCGTAGATTCTTAGGCTACTTTTATTTAAAGTTCTTTATCATGTAGTCTGAAAGTTTATTTGTAATTTAGTACATCTGTAAAGTCTTAAGTCCTTTAGGGTCTCGTAGTTAGTTTTTCTGCCTATATAAACTAAGGCAGAGTTCATTTGTAAGTACGAGTGCAAATCCTTTGAAGAGCAATACAAATTTCTCTTTGAAACTTCTCTGCTTCATGCAATTTCTCTGTTCTCTGTAAATCATCCAATATTCTTCAGCACAAGTATTCAGCAATCTTTATTTCAAGTAAGTTTACTCTTTAAACTTGTTTAACATTCTGGGGTGAAAACGCTCAATGGCGAAACACATTCTATGAATTGAAAAGGAACATTTCTGAGTCTAATATGATTAAAAACATCCTAATAATGTTTTAATTCGAAATCATATGGCATTTACTTGGGAAAGAGAAACTCTTTTATAAAATTTGTTTTGAAAAAATTGATTATGCTTATCCCAGGTTTACCTAGATCTAAATCAATTATGCCTTTTAAAACGGATTTCTAGAGTCTTCTTTATGGGTTTGAAACAAAAGTGGGAGCGAGTCGT
>JAVXUO010001590.1:0-72500 GCA_033065855.1 Escallonia rubra | reverse complement strand
AATGATAATAAAACAAAAACGTTTTATGATCTAGGGTTATGTGAAGAGAGTAAAAAACTCTTTGGAAATGTCTGGCATTATCTGAGGGAAAATTACCGAAAATAGTTACAAATAACCCTCAGTCAATTAACTGATTATGTTAAGCACTTAGAAGAAAGGCTTAATATAAACGATGAAGAAGGAATGATTGTCCTACAATAAAAGGAAGAAAGAATTTGATTGCTAGAAGAACTAGAATCATTGATCCTAGCTGATATCACTACAAAAATAAAAGAACTAGCCATGAAGGGAAATGAACACGAAGAGATCCTTCGCAAACCAGAAATGAAGGCGTTCTTGAATTGGGATTATGGATGGCCAAGCCTCACATTACCATTAAACAAGGTTGATCTTAAATGGATTGAACATGGACTCGTAGACACATTCGAAATAAATCGAGATGATTATCAACACATTGATAGTCTCTCAGCTATAGTTCGATATGCTCTTGGAGTTATGGGATTTAGTTGACAGATTATCACAGTCCAAATACTGTCAACACTAGCAGAAAGAAGCGAAACCAAATTCTACCAACCATACCAGATTTGGTTCATTTATCGATTCACTAATAAAAAGTTAATGAATTTCTACCGACCACACAAGGATGAGCTATGGAACACTTATAATCTGGAGAAAGACAAAATCGAAAGAATCAGTTATGTTCATGGAACCATTGAAACCATGGTAGCCGATCCCATAGAAGCATGCTTTTGTGATGGACGAAGGATAGTAATCCTGAAGAGGTGTAGAGCATCCATAGAGCCCTCCAAACAAGGTCAAGATTAGGTAATCAAACTCTATGAATAGTTCAACAACCAAGGAGAAGAAGAACCTGATCTGTCTAGCGAAACTTTTGAGTTGTACAAGAAAATGCGGGACCACAGGATAGCCACGATAGAAATGGACATAATGGCCATCGAAAAATGACAAGGCCAAGTTGGAAAGAGAATAAAAATGTCTGCCACAATAAAAGAAAGAAGGCCCTACAAAATATAATAGAGGTTTTTCACTATTGAAGAATCATATGTGCCTGATCCTTTCATCTATAAAAAGGGTGGAAGTAAGAGCTAGAAGGCAGAGGAAGTTTGAGAGAGTGTGAAGTGTGTAAGAGTGTGAAGTACTCTAAGAATGTGAAGTGTGCTAAGATTTAGAGTGTGCAACAACAGAAGGAAAAATTCCTTTCTATTGCTCTGATGTAATATTTCCTTTCCAGTATAAATAAAGAGATATTGTTTTTAGTACGACGTTTTTTACTGCTCTTTTCAAACCAATATCCTGGAAGCTTGAGAGTGTTTGATGATAGCCATTAGCCAAATCTGAGAAACATAAGGCAACGAGCTGTGTGTCCACTTGGTGAAAAGCTTGGATATCGAAAAGCAACAGGAGAAGCATGGCGGGCATACATTCAAGGACGCAGAGCAGAATCTCTGTAAGTAGCACTATATCCTGAAATTTCTTTATACTTTATATTGTAGGTGACTAAGTATTAGGGTGCATAAAATAATATATTTCTAAAGTTTTGGGGCTAGATTGCAAATATCTTAAAGTACTAGGGTTATCTAGCACTATTAAGGGAGAAGATTTAATCTAGACCGTCCATAAATCGCGGATAGACGGTCAGATCGTGTTGGTAAGAAAACTAATTTGCCTGCGGGGGCAGTGGATATATATATATATATATATATATATATATATATATATATATATATGGGAGCTGATCCGTTGCTAGCGCTAGCACCGTCCGCTACATAATGTAGCGGACGGTAAATTATCGTCCGCTACATTATGTAGCGGATGGCAAAACAGCGCTAGCAACATGCTAGCGCTAGCAACGGATCAGCTCCCTATATATATATATATATAGGGAGCTGATCCGTTGAGAGCGCTAGCAAAATAGAAGATCTTGCAAACGCGATCTGGCCGTCCATCCTGAAAGATGGACGGCCCAGATCATGCCTTTTTCGAATACTGTCAGTCGTTCGCGACACTATGTCGCCGATGGACTTTTTTACCTTTTTGCCCCTCCGCCCCTACCACTACATTGTTTCCCAGACAGCATTCAAGTCCGCTACACTGTATCGCGGAGGTCCAAATCTTTTTTTTTACGTTTTTTTTAAGTACGTCCGCTACATAATGTAGCTGACGATTTTTTGACAAAAATACCCTCTAGCTTCCGTCCGCTACATTATGTAGCGGACTAATCTTCTGACTTTTTCCTCTTTCTCTCTCATTTTCCTCATTTAATGTTCTGACATTTTTCCTTTCTCTCTCTCTCTCGTCCATGCCAGAAACCGAAGGGAAGAAGAAGCCTCTTGGCACGCGACGACAGAGGAAGGCAGCTCCGCTTCCGGCGACGATTGAGGAAGGCAGCTCCACTTCCGGCGACGACCGAGGAAGGCAGCTCCGCTTCCGGTGACGACCGAGGAAGGCAGCTCTCTGCTTCTGGCGACGACGGAGGAAGGCAGCTCCGCTTCCGGCGACGATGGAGGAAGGCAGCTCCGCTTCTGGCGACGACGGAGGAAGGAAGCTCCGCTTCTGGCGACGACGGAGGAAGGCAGCTCCGCTTTCGACGACAACAAAGGAAGGAAGCAATCCACCTGCTGTGGCAACCCCATTTTGGGTGGTAAAACTGAGACCCAATTGAAATTTTGAGAATTTTGAGACTTAATTCTTCATCTGCTCTCTACCTCTCTCTGTTTAGATTAGTTATTTATCTTGCACAGAGATTTGGGATGGTGGAGGTTTGAATGGTGGTGGTTCGGGGAGGCAGAGGTTCAATGGCGGTGGCGATGGGTTCAGTGGCAGTGGCCAAATGGTGGTGGTTGTGGGTTCATTTGAGTTTAATTTTTGTTGTGGTTGTGGGTTCATATGAGTTTCTGGTTTTCTTGTAAGGAATTTTTGGTGATGCAGCTTCCTTTTTCAGTGCTTATCATCACTTGACCAAAAAAGAGCCCAGTAAAGAGCCCTAATCCAACTCACAAAAAATCAACAACGCATTGCCCAAAACAAAAACAAAAATACAGGAAGAAATACAAGATCGGCAACAAATATAGTACGGCTTGTTGCTGATGGACTTGAACGGGTTCTGTCCGACGGAGCTGCAGGTGGTCGGACACACTCTTTCTTTCTACTCTGTGTGTGAACTGAAGCAGGATAAACACGAGAGAGAGAGAGAGAGAGAGAGGGGGGGGGTGAGGATGAGAGAGAAAATAAAAAGTGGTGAGAGAAAGAGAAAGGAGAGAGAATATTCATGAGAAAGAGAAAGAGACATGAGCATTGATGAGGGAAGAGAGAGAAATAGAAACATGTCAGACAAATAATGTGAGAAATGAGAGAGAAAGGGAAAAAAGGCACTGCCTACTCGTCCGCTACATAATATAGCGGACGGAAGCTAGATGATATTTTTGTCAAAAAATCATCCGCTACACCGGACGTACTTAAAAAAAACGTAAAAAAAAAGATTTGGACCTCCGCGATACAGTGTAGCGGACTTGAATGCTGTCCGGGAAACAATGTAGCGGAAGGGGCGGAGGGGCAAAAAGGTAAAAAAGTCCATCCGCGACATAGTCTCGCGGACGACTGACAGTATTCAAAAAAGGCACGATTTGGGCCGTCCATCTTTCAGGATGGACGGCCAGATCGCGTTTGCAAGATTTCCTATTTTGCTAGCGCTCTCAACGGATCAGCTCCCTATATATATATATATATTGTGACACCCCCAACCCAAGTGTCATCACCAGAGCCGGGTTGTCAGTCATGACTGCATTATAAACCCTGTCGATACAGAGCAATTCTAGAAACATCCTTGAATATACATACGGTTTCATAAAAAGCCATCCTTACAAAAAAATTCATCGTAAAGCTCAACATGAGCACAGTGGAAGTATTTACATAAAATATCTAGTCCCCAAAATACACATATCATTGTCTTACTTTCCTATTCACCGATCAAGTGCTTTCTCTTTTCCTTTCTTCGAAGTTTCCCCTACTTCGCCCTGATTGCCTGAAATATTACAGGTAAGGAATGAGCGCAAATCGCCCAGTAAAGATAATACGAGGAGTTACGCGGACAACAAAGTGACGCGGACAACAAAGTGACAATCTTGGGAGAAATGATAATCAATCTCAACGATATCAAGAATCCAGAGTTTCAAAGGATGACACAACATCAATTCAATGAATCAAGCAACATGTTTTTCTTTTAGCCAGACTGGGCGGCTTTAAGGCCCAACAGAACAACATTATCACCATATTTAATGAACTGTACCGACAGAACCGACTGACCGACTACTATGCACGTGAACACCAAATCGCCAAATTAAACATCAATAAAATACAAGCCGTTAAAATCACAATGTCATAGTAAAATCAACTGCAATGCAGACACCGACCGGACTGACTGGACTCAACCGACACGACTGACTCAAACCGCGCGCCCTACATCCTGGTTGCCGGTGATTATGTGTCACTGTCCCTCCTTTCACATAATGTCCCGTGCTCCGGGATGTTCATCTCAGTCTCAGACAAATAAAAGAGACAACAAGCATAAGAAGGGAACTCACGAAGAGTTGTTTGTCCCCAAACCACGCTATCGTCAAAGCACATAATACAACAATTGAACGGACTAAGGGAACTGAGTTCACCCCATGTCCTCAATTCAACAAACCACTCAACAAGAAATTTCGGTCAATTATGCGACCGAGGTTCAACAAGGTAACCCGAAATCATCACTAACACACACAGAGTAGACTAGGAAACAAGCTAGTCGAAAACCACAACAATATTTCAAGTAAGAGAGGTACAGGCACAACAACCACTGATACCTCATATTCACCATAAAACGTTCATCATACTTCACACTAACAACGATGGGTATGCCACGAGGAGCAATTTCGTAGCATGCAGAGAGCCGTACTATCCTTACCTGGCTGGTTTTTAGCCGACGAGCCTAATAAATTCAAACCGCCGCGAGCAGGGTCACCTAATCAAATAAGACTTTACTCGTTAGCCACTAACCATCATAATACAAAATTATTCTACTTTTATTTTATCAGTTATTTACCGAGTGCTACAGCAGTCAACTACTCTGACTCGACTGCCGGGTCTTTACCCTAGCGTAGCACCGCACTAGTGCTGATACCCTTCATTTAGGAATTTTAACCCGTTCCCCGCTTCTCGTTATTCTAGAACGCTCAATTAAGTCATTTGCCGAAGTTCGGAGTTCACCCCATGTCTAGTGGCAAATTACCAAAATGCCCCCGGGGTCCACTATCGCTCACATCACCTCTAAGCAACTTCAAACAACCTTTCAAGTGTTTTACCACCCTTTCCGGACTAAAAAGTCTTTCGAAAAAAAAACTTTACCCGGAGAATTACCAAAATACCCCTCTCCGGGTGGCAATTTACCGAAATGCCCCCATGAGGGTTCCCAGCACCAAACAAATCTCAAAAGCACTTACAAAGGTTATTTTTATCCTCTCAAAGTCATTCTCAAGCTAAAAAGTGTATTAAAAAAATTTCGCCCGAAAATCTCGAACCGATGTCTGGACTGAGCGCTTAAAATTCCGTTCGGCCAAAATTTGCAAACGACTTCGGAATGACCCAAAATATTGGGAAATGAAACTTCTCGACATCCTAAGGTCCCCATAAAAGTTTCGCATGAAATCGCGCTAGTTTGGTATTTTAAATTACAATGTAAAGTTTCACGGTTCCCTGGGTCGGTTAACCCCTTTCCAGTTTTCGGAAAAATCTGAAATTTTTCCCTGATGTAGATCTCCTAAGAATACCTGATGTCTATTTTTTGCACTTTGTCTAATTCTACTTCTACCTATTTTTAAAAATTCACTCAACACACTGCCTAAACCCTGAGCCCTTTAGCGACCATTACAGGTACTGTTCACAGTTTACATAATTTGACACACCCAGCTGAGCCCCGCACCTTCTTCTTCCTGTTTTTCCACTGTCTACAGCCACCCCTCACATTTTCTCCACTTCAACATCTAATTTCCTTCCGTTACACAGCTTATTACCTAAAACACACACCCATGTATACACTCTAACACCCACATCACCCTCACAAATTCACATACACACCAAAAACTCACAGGACAGCAGCAAAGCTGCTGCTGTACCCCCTTCCCTTTCACCCCTTTACACGCACAGTCACGGCACACACTGAAACACATTCACCCACGCATACCCACCATTTCTCTCTCACTGCCATGGGCGCACACCACTACCTACACCTTCCCCCTCCCTTTTCCTCCCTCACCTAACCCCCCCTGCACCCACACGGCAGCAGCACCAGCTGCTGTCCTCTCCCTTTTCCTCGCCCCTTCCTCCTTTCAAATATCAACAGGGCACTAGCCCTTTCACCATGCACGCTACTGCCTTCCTCATGGCTGCTTCCCCCTTCCCCTCACTCCCTTACGCACCACCTGCTCACGCACACACAGTGCACTAACACCCAACACACCCAGCTCATCCCCAAGAAAATACACCCACTTAACTACACAGTTATACACAGTTCGAACATATATATATATAGAGAGAGATATTACCTTGAAGCCTTGTCACCTTTTCTCTCCTTTCCTCTCTGTTTCCCGCTTGTTCTGCTTCTCTCTTTTCTTTTCTTTTTTGTTTCCTTTCTTTCTTTCTTTCACCCGAGAGTAGTCATCTTACTCCCCTTTTTTTATTGTTCAATTGGCTTAGTCACCATAAACTCATAGGTGTCAACCAAATAATTAAACCTCTAAATCATATTTTATAAAATTGTATGATAGACCTCCATCTATTTACAAAAGAACCCCCTCCTAACTATTTTCTCTCTTTTTTTTTAACATCTCATGTATATTGCCGCTTCTAAAATATTATTATTATTATTATTATTTATTTTAACGCGCTCAAAAGATTTGCGCTAGGAAAAAGAAAATGCAGGTATTACATATATATATATATATATATATATATATATATATATATATATATAATATTCTTGCACAAATGATTCTCAAAACTAAAGCATGAAATCAAGAAGGCTCATCAGACAACTTTCACAGTTTTAACCACCATTTTGGTATGTTGTGGTAAGCGTACAAGTCCCCCTGACTAGGGCCCGAAATTCCTTTTATACCCGGGATAAGTATTTCATGGAAGCATGGGCGATCACTTTCAAGAATAATGGATTACATCAACGACCAAGTTCCGTTGACCCGAACTCGAACATTCTCCCGTCGGATATGAGGCACATCAACCAGTAAAAACTCTATCTCATTCAACATAAACCGAATTTAAAACAACTAGAAATACAAACATCCCATGACAGTTCTGTTTTATTTTCTCGTCAAACCATTAATACAAAAATAGTAGCCTGTCAAAGGCTTTAAAACTTCGTATTGGAACAAATCATATATCCATATACATAGATGAAAATAGGGTATACAGAGGAACATGGCATGATTACTTATTTGACTCGATAAACAGTTCTGATACTTACTCGAATGAAGGTCCTAGCTCTCGTCTATCAAAACCTAAATGATAAACTGCAAGGCCATTAATTCTTTACATTCAATCATACATGACTGCTAATTCTCCCCCAAGTAAGTGAAATTACCAAAATATCCTCAGACTTGTGTAAAATTATCAAAAATACGCCCGGTGCCTAACGTACCATTACACACCAAAAAGTAACCCAAAACATTTTTTAAACGACTAGGTAGGTTTTTTGGGCAAAAATCTCCCTCAAAATATTTTTCGCTCAAAATCCTAATGCGCTCCTTTATTTGAGCGCTATAGGCCATATTTCAAAAGCATAGCAATCGGCATCGGGATTCCACAAAATTTCATACACTCAAGCGTCTCAGTAAAACAAGGTTACTGTAAATGTTTCAGTTAAAAATAAGTTTGTTTGCTATATCAAATAATTTAAAAGCCTTTTTTTAATTGAAACCATTTCATGCCTTCCGCACACCAAGTACAATCCCAGAAAATTCCACGACCTAAGTTTCATAAAAATAAGGGGGGTTTTCTTTGCACTTGCCTAGATTAACCTCTAAATAACGCTTAAAAATCCCAACATGGACTACTCCATCAAATCCCACTTTTAACGATGCTTTTCGCCATTATTCACCTTCTTCTTCCCTTAGAAACCCTAACGTTAACCCTAATTTTCCTCTCTCTTCTTCTGCCTCACACACAGCCACCACCTCACGGTGGCCATTGCCATGCTGCCCACAACCATTATGGCTGACACGACAGACCCCCCTCTCTCTCTTTTTCTACCATGTCCCTTCATCATAAAATCAAAACTCTAACCCTAGTTCTCTCTTTCTCTCTCCAATCACACACCACCACCACCGGGTAGCCCCTGCCCACCACGGCAACCCATCCCTCTTCATTTTTCTCCCTCACTGGCACACACAGCACCCACATTGCACAGACGCCCTCCCTCTTCCCCCTTCTCCCTCACTCGCACACACAACACACACCATACAACATTGTCAACATGGCTACCCATCATGGCAGCCTATTCCCCCTCTCCCTCACTTGCACACACAACAAGCCATTAAACCCTAATCCTAGATCTAGGTCACCCCCCCTTCCTCTCTTCATGTCGTATACACAAGCACACAACCCCGCGCCATGGCTACCCACGACAGTCAATTTTTCCTCTTCAAGGCACACACACAATAACACGAAACTCACACACATTATCACATTTAAAGCTTCCAACCCAATGGCTAATTTTGTAGAGAAAAGTCAAGAATTATACCTGAAGGTTTACCCTAGCCGTTTTGCTTCCTCATTTTCTCTCTTTCACTCTTTGGCTTCACGTAAAGAAGGGAAACAAAACTGAAGTAGACGGCTGAATCTAAGCCAAGGTATTTATTCCAACCCTAAAAAAAAAATCTTGAAAACCCTTGGACTTTAATTATTTTATTTTTCCAAGTTTACCCACAAATTCTTATTATAACTAGAAGACCCCAATTTAATTAGATTAAGGTAAAAATAAAAAGTTTATCAACAAATTAAAGTTCCAAGCGTTATAATTTGACCCGGTTTGTAACAACCCAAAATTTTAGAGGTGTTCAAAATATTACTGGTTGGTTAAGGAAAAAATGATGATGATTTTAAGTGACAATTGGGATTGACATTATCGTGCTTATTGGGTGTCATCATGCAGTTGTGACACCTCGTGCTTATTGAAGAGTCAGTGTTGATTACTTCTCTAATCGACACCTCGTGATAGGTCATGCTTGTGACGTGTCAACATAGTATTGTGATACGTCGTGCTTCGAGCCTTGTCGTGCTTGCTAGATGGCACAACCTTGTCTCATCACCTCGTGCTTCGAGCCTATCATGCTTTACTTAGCCTTGTCGTGCTTGCTAGGTGGCACAACCTTATATTGCCACCTCGTGCTTCGAGCCTTGTCGTGCTTTGGTTAACATTGTCGTGCTTGCTAGGTGGCACAATCTTGTATTGCCACCTCATGCTTCCAGTCTCGTCGTGCTTTGCTTAGCCTTGTCGTGCTTGTTAGGTGGCACAACCTTATTTTGCACCTTGTGTTTCGATCCACCTCGTGCTTCCTAGAAATTTTTATAAATAGGCCTTTGAATCATAGACAACTAAAGAGTGAGAGAAGAAGATTAGCTACGATTATGAAAAATGAATCATAGGGCCTGATTGGAAGCAATTGTATAAGTGGATTCTTCGTGATTTAGGTAAGGGGACTTCCATATCACTATTCTTTTATGCCACATGGTTATATATTTCTCACCGTTCATTGTACTCCTAAACATTGTTGTTATGAAATCTTGCTCAAATGTTTTGTTTTGAATATTGGTAAATATCTTGTTTTTGAAGTATGTTTGCGGGACGTGGCTTAAGTACTTTTGATCAATGACAGTGCTCTAGTGATTTGTCTTTGTGCATGGTAGATTATGATACAACTGAGCTTTGGCGGATCCCTTTGAGGATACCAGAAGCAAGACGTTGAAGTGGTTTGTTTGATGTACAACTTGGATATTGAATTGGTTTATTAATTGTTCGAGGTACTAAGCCACGGTTGTGTTGACAACTTGACTGTCAAATATATTGACTGATGTTGAATTGTTTAGCGTGTTTGATTCTGATCCTATGGTGCTATGATTATTCCACTTACTGGGCTACTCGACTCACCTCCCATCATTTACCCTTCCAGTACAGATGATTAATTAGATGAGCACATGCAAGCAGGGATGTGAGCGGGACATGTCATTTTGGAGTTTTAGAAATGTTTGTAACCTATTTGTAGGGCTTGTAATTTGATTGGGATACTGTTGTCATTGTGTTGGAAAATGTCGAATTACGTCATCGGCGACTTGGGTCTTCACACAGTTAGTAAATCAGGTAAGTATTCCTGCCACGTCCTTTCGTATAACTTATTTTTTGTTTTATGTATACGTATACATGATTTGTACCAATTAGAAGTCTTAAAGCCTTTTGACATGCTAGTGTTTTCGTGTTAATTGTTTGACGAGAAAATAAAAAGAGAACTGCCATGGGATGCTTATATTCCTAGTTGTTTTTTAATCCGATTTATGTTAAATGAGATAGAGTTTTTACTGGTTGATGTGCCCTATATCCAATGGGGGTAAGTTGGATTTCGAGCCCTGGTTAACGAGGCTATGTACGTTGATGTAATGCACATTACCCTTGAAACACCCCTACTTCCACGAGATATTTATCCCGAGGTGGAGGAGGAATTTTGAGCCCTAGTCAGTGGAGCTATGTGCGCTGACCGTAGCATATGGAAGTAGTGGGTTAAACTGTGATAGATGTATATGAACCTTTTTGGCTACATGTTTCAATTTTGAGAACTGTTTGTGCAAGTACACTATATATATGAAATGCATAGTTTTTTCGTTACAAGGGGTCTTGATCCCTGATCATAAAAAGAAAATTCATGGCATGTTTTTATAAACCCAAAATCTTTTTGAGGGATACGATATGCGTGCTTGCTGAGTTCTAGCTCATTTCCTTATTTTTCAGGTGACCACATATAGGAAACCAACCCTTACGAGGAACACGAAGAGAGGCGCCTAACAGGGTTATTTTAGATTTGATAACTTTAATTCTTGTGGTTACTAGAATTGATGAATTTATGTAAGGAGCTTAGGTCTCCCCAAATTTCAATTTTATTGTCAGTCGAGTGTATTTGAAGATATTATTAGCAACACTCGAAGAATCCTTAAGTACGGCTATTAGTAGCCATTTAAATGTTTTTAGAATCTAGTGGATTTGAGTAAATCTTGTGTACATGTTGTAGTAGGCCTGACGGAGCCTTGGTGGAGGTTTAGTGGGCCTGCGGCCGGTCGGAGACCTAACTCATTAGCTCACCCGTGGGTTCGAGTCGTGACAGGTGGTGCTTCAATTGGGGGTGGATGTGGGCAGTTAGCTATGGTGGTGCTTTGTTGGGGATGGTCGTGGGTGTGGTGGGGGTTGAGTTGGTGATCAAAGATTGAGGAAGAGAAAGATAAAGAATGAGAGATAAAAAAGCAATTGTGTCCTCTATAGGCTGATCTTGACTTTGGTCAGTAGTCCTCAATTGCACCAAATTGATAGATAAGGATGATCAATTGTCAAAATCGATATCCTAGGGGGTTTGCAAACTCGAATACATTAGGGGGTCATTTGTCATTTTTCCTAAACGCATATGTCCTACCAATGATACTTGGCCCCCTTGCTTAACAGACTATAACACTAATTTCTATATTGTCAAAGAGTTAGGGAAGTTTGGCAACATCCTTTGATTAATCAAACATTCTCTAGCTCATGTTTTGCTTCTTCCAAAGACTAGTTTTGTTATTGGTTAAATAAGCCAATCATCTGATATCTTGTTGACTTCTGGAGTATTATTTAGATTTCTTTGTTAGTCTGAAATATGCGGTGTGGCTGAAATGAGTTTGTATTTAAAGACCTCATTTCCTTATATATCAAGTCAAGGAAAAAGCACGTACCATGTTCAATGATATTCGGATTACCCCTGTATATTAGAAAAAACTTCACAACTTCATTGAGCGTAAAAGACTAGAAAGTGATAGCCAGAGTAGATGCAATGGATATGATCATTTTTCCCCTACTCTTAATCCATTTTATCGATCAAATCAGTGCAATAGCTTCACTAAACAAGCGTTGATTTCCTATGTTGTAGCAGTTATATAAATGGGGATGGCAATAGGTTTGGAGTAGGATTGGTCTGGTTCAACTATCACTGGATTTCGATAGACTCGTATGTTTTTTCCTCTACGAAACACGATATTCTGAGTGCGGATGAGTACGCTACTATATTGGCTTTTCGTTGGTTAGTTCGATTGCATTGCCTGCATACTATTTATTAATTGCCCGATCGGTCATACTTGAACAGACAAGGAGTAACATGGCGCAGTCTGTAAATAATAAGCATATTTTGTTCAAGATGACAAATTATTGCAGCCTCTTATATTCAATGCATGTTGGTTAAAGACAGAGGGAGTCCTCTCTTTGGCTTCAGCATTGGCATCTTTTTCTCTGCGCTTAGATGACAGCATGATGGGGTTTGATCTTGTACAGACTGATGTCCCTTTTGTTTGACTGACACTAATGCTTAGTGGGCTTTTCTCTTCATAACATTTTGTAGCTATCCTGATTTGTAGCTTTTGTTTTGACCTCATATTAACATGTCCTATGTTGTGCGGGGCTGTCATCCCGTCTTTCTTTTTGTTTCTCACTAATAGGAAATTTTTTGTAGTCGTACAACTCTTGTAATGACACTTGGTGTGATGTTTATAACCTTTTGATGATGGTATATGTTTGAGTTAAATACGCGATTGACCATTATATTATTCAACAAATTTAATATTGGTCACTGGACATCAAGTTGTGTCAAAAGATCACTAAATTCGTCAATTTGTCCAACCAAGTCATTGTGTTAGGCTCCGTCAGCCCCAAGTCTGTTAAGTGACTTCATCCAAGGGAAAATCTGCCACTTAAATTTCTTTTTCTTTCTTTCTCCCTAGATTTTGCTTCAAGTCCAACACCATCACACGACACCACCACCAATCACCAAGCATAACCACACAGCTGACCAACACCACCACAAACCACCAAGCAAAGCCACGCATCCACCACCAAACGCAACCATGATAACACCCCCCCCCCCTCCACACACAGATCGAATTCACCTTACCTTACCCCTACCCACTCTACACGCAGACACACACACAAAAAAAAAATCAATCACGTACGCACTGTCACATGCACTCGCGTGCGCACACACTGAATACCACATGCGCACAAAATACACATTGTGTCACACACACAATCAATCGCTTGTACACGTAAGTGCAGGCGCACACACACAATGAATCGTGCACACACAGAGAATACACGCTCTCTCTCTCTCTGTTCACACACACCCATAATCGATTTGCGCACACCACAGAACACACAGTGACACACATACACGCGCACACACACACATTCAAACACACTCAATGCGCACACACACTGTCACACACACACATACACAAAATCAATTGCCAGCACCACAATCTCCAAGTTCTACCACCACCAAATCCACCCTGAGAACCACCCCTATAATGCCCCAACTTAGGGTTATCTTAACCCGAGTGGAGTATTACAGCACATCGGCTAATCAAATCATTCTGATAATATAACTCATTCTAACTCACTTGGTAATTAGACCATATCATATAACATTAAAGGATTTACTTTTACAAAACACACCTAGCAAGGTCTCTACTAGATCTCAGAGTTGACATACTGTTCTATATCAAGTACAAATTAATTCACAAATGTACAAGTGTCCCCTTGCCCATCTTCTCACCGTGCCTCACACATTTTCCTTGCCTTTTGAGGGATCAGCTTCCTTCTCTAAAATATTGAGGGTAAAACCCGTCAGCTCACTGACTCAATAAGATAATCAAAGACATTTAATGTAACTTTCAACTCAATAATATTGATAATACATGCTATTGCAATTCAGTCACATTAAGCAGTTCTACATGTGCATGTTACACATGTCAAACGTTCACACTTAGTTGAGCATTACAAGAGTTTACTATTCCCGAATTCAGTCTCATCAATAGACCACCCTTACATCACCACACCCGGGATATAAGTTTACAACCTTTGCCTCTACCAAAGGCAAAGTAACCAAAAATAAATGAACTCCGATATTGCCTCGGGTAGCAGTCGGGTAAACAAATGTTCGGCTCATACGTGGACCGCTACTCAAACAAAATTAAATTAGCCCCCAATCATTTGAAAGGGGTAATATAATAATTATCAACAATATATCAACCATCCTTTACAATAAAAGGATGTAACATGCTCATGTGCAAGCAAACAAATCATTTCATACATGTAGTTGTTGTAATCTTCATTTACTTGCACCATAAAACCTAGTTACAAAAATATTTAGTCACTTTCATTGTGTAATATCATCTTCATAACGTCTTGAACATGTAATATAATTATTTATGTTCAACAAATGAGCTTCAATTATAGAACTTAACAAACATGTTCAAAACCATATTCTAACTAGACACGCTACTCAATGAAAGGATTTTCCAATTTCTACAATAGTTTATTGAGCGGACACGCTAAAAATAATTTCACATCTTCCATAATCTTCAATGTGTTAAACATGAATAGATTTGCTTATTAACAAGTATTTAAAAGTTTGACAAATAATTCATACTAAAAGAATTATGCTAACATAACATATATCCATATTCGTGTCTTAAAAGCCTATTAAAAACCTTTAACGATCTTATCTTAAAGAAGAGATGAAAGAATCAATTTTTTCAGAATTGAAACACCATCAAAAGACTCCTCAAAACACGTTCAAAACACTGTTTAAAGGTCACAGAAACTTTCCAACTTAACTGCTTAAGGTTCTCCTTAAAAAATAATTCTTAATTCTAGATTTTGTGAGGTTTTTGGTTAATTTTCTTGCAATTTTCTCTCAAAAACGTGGTAAGAGGATTTAAGCATGTCAATTAGGTCTTTTTAACTCAAATTAAAAGCAAGTAAGAGGTGTCAAGTGGAGGTGAAGAGGTGGAGAGCCAAGCACGACAAGACTCTAAGCACGAGGTGGCAATACATATTTGTGCCACCTAGCAAGCACGACGAGGCTCGAACCACGACGCGTCGTAATAATATGTGGACACGTAACAAGCACGACAAGAATAGGTAGCACGAGGTGGCACAATCCTATACAAAATGCACAAACAATTCGCGGGCAGTCCGGTCAACCGGTTACACCCAGCTAGAGTTTTCGCCTTTTTTGTTTCGAACTCCTCTAAAAACAATTTGGTCATTCCAAGTGATCATTTAAAGTTTCTAAACATCAAATACGGTTGCATTAGTATTCATACATGCTCTTTTCCATTTCTAGCATTTTGTACACCTTCCTAGACAATTTACTCAATTCAAAGTGTTTAGCATTTGAACACATTAACAAGTGTGTTCCCAACCTATCTTGGGCGCACCCATGGACCCACTGGGGGTCCCATTTTGCATGTCGACACAGTTAACAGTCAATTTTCAACGCTTCCAACAGGTCAAAATGTGCACGCTCTGTCACGTGCATTTTTCACTTTTTGTACGTTACTTCGTCACTAAGAAATTCATTTTTGTGCGACGCCTCATCACGCTTCGACCGTCGCACGTCACCCGTCAGCGTGCCTTGGCACTTGCCCAAGGAGGTTGGCCTTCCCCTTGGGGTCGGCCACAGCCTTGGCCTCCCCCCTTAGCACCTTAACTTCTCTTTAAGAGACCATGCATTGTCCGCGACACCCGTCGCCCACGTCCGTTCACCAACTCTGCGAAGCCCGTCGCCTTTTGCCCGGGCGCGGACTTTGTGAACCCTGTCACATGTGCCTGCACGCCGTCTCTGCGACACCCGTCGCCCGCGGGCCGACTCCACGATGCCCCTCGCCCGAGCACTATCTCTGCAACCCTCGTCGACCTCGCCCACACGCCCATTATTTGTGCCCGCGCGTCGTCTCCTCGACGCCTATCGCCCGCACCCACGCTCGTGTGCGATCTTTGCGACCCCCGTCTATCGCGCCCGTGCGCCGTCTCCAAAACTGTAGCGCGCCCATGTGCCGTGCCACTGATACAGTCGTGCCCCCAGGCTCTCTGTCACACTACCGTGCTCCCGGCACCATACATACTCCGTCGCGCCCACGCGCTGTACCATTGATACAGTCGCGCCCTCTGGATCTTTGTCACACTACCATGTTCCTTGCGTTGGTTCATCCTTTCACCACACCTTGCCTTGGTCGTGGAATATGCTTCGACCCACTCCCCAGAGTGTGCAACATCCTGCGGGGATAGGCGATTCCTTCAGGACACTATCTCCGCCAGGGAGCTTTTCAACTCCCCTTTCGCCAGGTAGACAGCTCCTCCGGGATGCTACCTCGGCCCATCGGGTCCTCCTGGATACTACCTTGACGCGCTCTGAGTGCTCCGGCACAAGGACTCGCCTGTGGGATAGGCTCGCTCTCTAAGACACTATCTCCATTAAGGAGCTTTTCAACTCCCATTCCGGCAGGTAGACGGCTCCTCCGGGATGCTAGCTCAGCCCGCTGGATAGGCGACTCCTTTGGGACACTATCTCTGCCAGGGTGTCTACGTGACTGGCCTACTTGCTCCGGCATTGGGGGCTTTTATCGTCTCCCCTAGGGACTATGTAGCATCCCCGAAAATTCAGAGCTCCACTGCCTCGAACCCCAGGACCGTTAACCTATCGGATCACATCAAACATGTCAGATCATGTTCACTAACACATACTTCAAAGCATCTAATTCGACATCAACTCAAATTCCTCAAATACAATGTTACAAAACCGCTTAAACTTGAACTATTAAGACCTAGGTTCTTTACAAACTCGAGTCCTTATAGAACGAGTTAATAGTACTGACCCACAGAAGGGTCTTACTATACAGTAATGGTGGGCTCACCGGAATCTCACACCGACTCTAAACCCTATTCCCGAGCAATCTACTGTTGATCAAAACCTACAGAAGGGAATCAAACGAATGGTGAGCTTTGGAGAGCTCGATAAGGTCATACAAGGACTAACAAACAATTACAAAGCGATTCCAAAGAATCCAACATACGACAGTAGTGGTGGGCTCACCGGAATCTCACACCGACTCTAAACCCCATTCCCGAGTAATCTACTGTTGATCAAAACCTGCAGAAGGGAATCAAACGAATGGTGAGCTTTGGAGAGCTCGATAAGGTCATACAAGGACTAACAAACAATTACAAAGCGATTCCAAAAAATCCAACAGACGAAAATTTCCAAAACACTTTGAACGATAAAAAAAACTCAATGATTTCCAAAATGATCAAAATTCGTCATAAATAGATTCCAAAATAAGAATAACAATCACAATGGTTTCCAAACGATCAATAAAATATCACTTCCGAAGTCATCATTTCCAAAGTACCACGAAAATTTCTCAAGGGATTTCAACACAAGCACAAACCCAATCATTTCTGCCCACACCAATACACACCAAATCCTCCAATACACAGAGATTACGAAATAATTCACAGATGCAATTCAATGATAAATTTTCAAGAGTTTCAAAAGAATCATAACTAGTTCGATCAGATATCAAAGGAAATTTTTAGATACGATGCAGACAATCATAGATACACCGACTAGTCCGTCAAGATGCTAGCCCCTACCAATATACCGACTAGTCCATCAAGGTGCTAGCCCATACCAATGCACCGAGTAGTCCATTAAGGTGCTAGCCCATACCAATGCACCGACTAGTCCATCAAGGTACTAGCCCATACCACTGCACAATCTCATGTCAATGTACATAATGACAACAATTTGATAATACAACCTGCTATTCAATGCTCGATGGGTAATAGATAATGAACATCGATAAGAGTTTTCATAAACGTTTTAAGGCTCACTGAAAGGTTTTTAAGACAGTAATGCAACTTGTATCAACATAATAGAGTTTAAACGAATAACGATGACAAATCAGAATAACATACGATTATCAAATTTGATCAGCATGCAATAACATGCGAGCATCACAAGATTTCCAAATAACCGATTCAGGTTCAATATTGGGGTTTTCTGGGCAATAGCATGCTGGTACCAATTCCTACCTCAGAGTTCGACATTAGTCATAAGTAAATCAATGGAGTACTTACGAGTACGAGTTATCAAAACAAGGGTTCGGACGAAAATCCTTACCCAGCAGGGTTCAGATAGAATTTCTTACCTGGATCCGCAGCTAAATTATCCTAATCGGAAGTCTTTAGCTTTAACCTAAACGGAACAATCAACTAATTAGATTTTAATCTATATTACAATATTTTTACTTAATATAGACTCACATGTACTCCCAAAATGAACCTCATCACCGGGTATGTAAAATTACCGAATCGCCCTTAGGGTGTAAAGTTATTGAAATGCCCCTATCGGACTTAAATCACCAAAATGGCTTTCTCATAAGTATAATCACTATAATAAACTTACCGTATGCCATTTTACCCAAAACTACCTTTCTTAGGTCAAATTACCCAAATACCCCCCCTCGGGGTGGTAAATTACCAAAATACCCCTAGGAGTTTCCGGCACTGGAAAAATCTCAAAATATCTTAAAATGCTATTTTAAGCATTCCGAAATCATTTTTGAGCTAAAAAGTATTTTATAAAATTTTCACCCAAAAATCCCGAACCGGTGTCCTGACCGAGCGCTTAAAAGCCCGTTCGGCCAAAAATAGCAAACGACTTCGGAATGACCCAAAATTTTGGAAAATGGAACTTCTCAGTATCCTAAGATTCTCATAAAACTTTTGTGTGAAATTGCGCTAGTTTGATATTTTAAATTCCACCGCAAAGTTCCAAAATTGCTGTAGCGGTTAACCATCTTCCTGACCTCTGAAATGTTTCCACAATGTAGGTCTCATAAAAATAACTAGGGTCTCCTTTTTTGCACTTTGGCTAAATCTGACCCTAACTATTTTTAAAAATTCGAATTGGAACCTGTTTATTAATGTTTCATCTTTAGTGACAATTACAAGTTACTATTCATATTCGAACACATCTTGAACACACACACAAGCCTTCTTCTTCATTGAACCAGCCGTGTACATGGGCTTGTTCATCCCTTAATTTCGCATGGATTTCCCTTTTTTCCCACTTAAATCACCTAATTACATTGCCTTCCACACTTTCAAGCCCTAAATTCGGTTTATACAATTACATCCAATTAAGCACCCACAATTCGAATGAAATCTCCATGGATGAAGAACACACACCCACGCACACTAAAATCAAGCCCAATTCAAAACCCTAATTCGTTTTCTCTTTCTTTGTTGTTTTAGGGTTTTATGTCCATGATTCCAACAAGAATTCATCACAATTTCTTCATCCCAAATCATACTCATACAACCGAATATATATATACATATATATATATATATATATATATATATATATATACACACACACACACACACACACAAAATCAATTTCAATCAATTTTCACACTTTTGGTTCAAGATCATACCCCGTTAGGGTTCGGATTCAACTTTTTTTCCTTTCTTTCCTTCCCCTCCTTCTTCTTCCTCCTTTTCCCCTTTCTCTTCTCTTTTGCCGTCCTTCCCGCTGCTGCTACTGTGCGTGTTCTTCAGCTGTTCTTCACTTTGTGGTATTTCAGTTTTGCACCCCAAAATTTTCTTTCTATATTTCCTTCTCATGAATCTTATCCCAAAATACTTTATAATTTCCAACAATGACTCAGGTCATGGCAAGCAGGCGGTGGCCATCGTGCATGGCCTATTTTCATTAGGTTATGACACATTTTGCAAAGTTCAAATTTTGCACCTTGGCCCCTCAAGTTTTTCCAAAATTACAAAAATTATCGCTCGTTTATTTTACGGAGCACCAATGGTTATTTAACCAGCTCCCAAAGTTTGGGATATTACAGACTATGAACCCCGGGGTCACTCTGAGACGGGAGCAGGTTTCCGGAGGGCATCGCGCCTTGTCCGCCTGGGAGTTGGGCGCCGAGTCTTCCCCACCGCTGCCAGGCCTGTGGGACTCTGCGAGGGCCATGGACTGGTGGCTAGATCAAGAGGGTTCTCTAGCCACACTGGCGCTGTGGGAGCCAGTCTTTCCAGACAGACAGAGTGACGCTGTGAGGAGCAGGCCGGGTGAATATGCGATCCGACAATCCCTGGAACACCGGCACATGTGTACCCCCTCAGTGACGTGTCACTCCCGGGGAGCACCACGTGTCGGTTGATGACATCATCATCTCAACCTCTATAAATAGGGGTATTGAGAATTTATTTAGAGGATTTCACATCTTCAGACCCACATAACTCATTCTAACATTTTTTATTTCTCACTCTAGAATTATATAAAGAGAAACATACAGGACCTTGACTCTGGACCTAAGCATCGGACTGTGATTGTTGTCGTGTATTCACCTTGCGTCATCGCCCTCGCAGCACTGTCACCCTCAAGCTTTGTCTGTGAAGCCCTTGGTCTCTGCCCTTGCTCCATCCTTGTTGTGTCCCACATCAAACTACTTGGTATCTGGCTCAGACTGCGTTCCTTGGGGCACCTCAACGTCAACTGCGAACCTACTTCATTGGCATCATATTGGCGACTCTACTGGGAAGGTGCGCATCGCAGTGCAGTTTGTTCCTTGACTGACACGCTCAAGCAACCATGCCTCAGCAACGAAGGGCTACCAGGACTACCAGCCAAAGTCTCAACCCAGCCACTCAAGAGAAGCATCACCTCGAGGACTAAGAGGAGGCCAGCCACAACCAACTCCAGCCTCTCCTCGAGATGGATGCACCCAATGTGGCCATGATCGTCAACGCCACAATCCAACACCTTACTCCTACCATCACCGAACTCCAAGACTCTCAATCTTCTCTCATGGCTGTCATCCTAGAAATGCATAAATCAATCCAAGTCTTGACTTCACAGACACCGAATTCTCAAGGTCTCAAAGCTCCCCACCCTGTGTATGTTGCTCACTCTGTGTCACCCCAAGCTCTGGGGTTGGCCCCTCCTGCTCAGATCCAGCCTTCAAGGCCTGGGCTAGTTCTGGACACTGCCCAGGTCCCAGTGTTGCGACCACCGCTGCCTTGGTCCTCTGGGCCCTTGGCAGTAGGACTCGCGGCGCCTCAGCCCGTAGCGCCCCACCTCACCCTTGCTCGGAGTACTTCAGAGATTCACGAATTAATTGAGATGGAGCCTAACCCTAACATAACCAACTGAAATGTAAACGCAAGCCATTCCCCCGGCTTGCTCCAATCGACCCTTCCTGACGGCTGGCCTCCTGCCGCTGGTACCCCTACGCAAACCACACCCTAAGAAGCTGCTCCCTACCACCAACCCTTCTCTACCATTGTCATCCCCTCAATGCCTCAGGTCACCCCGTCTGAGGGCTCTGGTGCCAGGATCATCCCGACCGGGTACAAACCATCTCATGCTTCGTATGTCACCAAGCATGACCTTAACATCATCATATGCCGTCTCAAGCAGTCATCCTTATTACACTCCCCCTCTAGGCTGTCTGGCCATGCTCCTTACTCTATTAACCTCACTACCAAGCCCTACCTTATCAAGTACAATTAACCAGCCTTCACCCTGTTCAATGGCAATGAGGGCAATGAAGGCAATGCTCGCGAGCACCTCACCCATTTTGCTGACTCCCTAGAGCATTACGGGGAGGATAACATTTTGAAGCTTTGGGAATTTCACAAGTCCCTAACTGGCCTCCCCTACTCTTGGTACCATCGGATATCCAAAGGTACCATCCATTCCTGGTCTGACATGGTCTAACTCTTTCTCGACAAGTTTCACTATGAAACAGAGTGGGTGGCCATCGTTGACATTGTCGAAATCCGTCAGAACCCCGTGGAAGACCCCAATACCTACGTAACATGATTTCATCACAAGTGCTTGGAGTGCACTGACTTCAGCAAGGATGAGACCCTTGTATCCATTTGCATCAAGAACATGAAAGACACATGCAGGGTTTACCTTGAAAACCTCCAGCTTCGGTCTTGGGGACCTCTCAAGGAAGCTGCGCGATGCACCTATGACTCGGTCGGTCCGTCAAAGACCCCGAAGCCAAAAACTTAACTTGCTCTAATCGTGACGATGGAAGCAGCCAGTGACGACGACAACAACCGCAATTGCCAATACCAAGGAAGGGATAGGGTGCTCTGACAAGAGAAGGCAGCCGATGCCTGCCCTAGAATACCCATGCGACTTGAAGACTATCAAAACTTTCCTCGAAACCTGGATCAACGACAATACCATAACCCTTCCATATGCCAAATCTGAACCTACCTCGGAAGAATTAGCTCATCCCAACTATTGCCCCTATCATCGAAAAGTTGGTCACGGCCTCAAGTGGTGTAGGGGTGTAAGGCCTCAAGTTTGCCTTCACTGACAAGATTGTGTCCCGCGAGCTCAAAATCTAAGTGCGTGACATGTGCCCCCGCCCAAGCCCTGGCATGCCTAGTGCATTTTCCACACTTGTCATTTTTTCCTTCATTTTTCAAGTTTCAATGTACTCACTCCCCATGTACCAAGGCATGTTGCCTCCCTATGTTATCAATGAAGTCATATTTTCCAGACTTAGACAATTTTCAAGCTACGTTGCTCTTGCACAAGTCTACTGATGCAACCCTTGATACCATCACCCACTCCCCTAGGGGGCTTCACCCTTCCCCTATCCCAAGCAAGCCAGGTTTCCCTCGCCCGTCCGCCTCACATTCCATAGTGACTTGGTACGTGGTGTGCGGGGTGGCTCGAGCCACGCTACTAAGTCTCGACTCTGTCAGTTGACATCCCCCCCAGGTCTCTCTACTGCCCTTGCCAGATATGCATGCAACACGTCTCACCGACCCTCCCCTGCCTATGTGACTTAGTCGGTCATCGATGCCAGCCTACCACCCTAAGTCCCCCCTCTCTCTCATCTCAACCCCTTGTGGTCGCGGTCGCGGTCGCGGTCGCATTACCACCCCTTATCCTTTTTTTTTACACTTAGAAAAAATTCTTTATTTTTCACAGCTGGGTCACCACCCTCAGCGGCCTCCCTCGGCACCCTTGCCCGAGCTCAACACTAAGAAAAATTTTCCACAAAATTTTTCACCTCATCCATCCTATGCTCCTTCCAACACGTAGAAAAATTTTCAAAATATTTTCATCCCCCCATACCCCCCCCCTTGCGCGCTGTCTCTGCGACTCCCATCGCTCGTATCTGCACGCCGTCTCCTACACTCTGCCGCGCCCATGCGCCGCACCGCACTGCTAATACAGTCGTACCCCCAAGCTCTCTGTCACACTACTGTGCCCCCGGCACCATACACATTCCGCCACGCCCACGCGCTGAGCCATTGATACAGTCGCGCCCTCTGGCTCTCTGTCACACTACCATGCTCCTTGCGTTGGTTCATTCTTTCACCACACCATA
Organism: Escallonia rubra; assembly: GCA_033065855.1. NCBI lineage: Eukaryota > Viridiplantae > Streptophyta > Magnoliopsida > Escalloniales > Escalloniaceae > Escallonia > Escallonia rubra. The sequence goes on along the minus strand of JAVXUO010001590.1, from coordinate 48,923 downwards.
CACACCTTTCCTTGGTCGTGGAACATGCTTCGACCCAATCCCCGGAGTGTGCTGCATCCTGCAGGGATAGGCGACTTCTCCGGGACACTATCTCCGCCAGGGAGCTTTTCAACTCCCCTTCCGCCAGGTAGACGGCTCCTCCAGAATTCTACCTTGGCCCATCAGGTAGACGGATCCTCCGGGATGCTACCCTCACGAGCTTCGAGTGCTCCGGCACAAGGACTCACATGCGGGATAGGCTCGCTCTCTAAGACATTATCTCTGCTAGGGACATTTTCAACTCCCATTCCACCAGGTAGACAGCTCCTCTGGGAAGCTACCTTGATACGCTCCGAGTGCTCCGGCAAAAGGACTCACCCGTGGGATAAGCTCGCTCTCTAAGACACTATCTCTACCAGGGAGCTTTTCAACTCCCCTTCCGCCAGGTAGACGGCTCCTCCGGGCTACCTCGGCCCGCGGGATAGGCGACTTCTCCGGGACACTATCTCTGCCAGTGTGTCTGTGTGACTAGCCTACGTGCTCCAATACTGGGGGCTTTCGTTGGCACCCTTAGGGACTATGACCCCCCGGTCACTCCGATACATGAGCAGGTCTCTGGAGGGCATTACGCCTAGTCCGCCTGGCAGTTGGGCGTCGAGTCTTCCCCACCGCTGCCAAGCCTGTGGGACTCTATGAGGGCCTTGGACTGGTGGCTAGATCAAGGGGGTTCTCTGGCCACACTGGCACTGTGGGAGCCAGTCTCTCCAGACAGACAGAGCGACACTGTGAGGAGGTGAATATGCGATCCGACAGTCCATGGAACACTGGCACATGTGGACCCCTCGATGACGTGTCACTCTCGGGGAGCGCCACGTGTTGGTTAACGACATCATTGTTAACCCTACGGTTATTTAACCTAGGATTATATTTGGTTTTGATGATAACCAACATTGATGTATATGTAGTCTGACATGCATTGAGTTGATGAAGCAATATGAACAATCTCATACTCATGCAAACGAACTATTAGACGAGCAACACGTTCAAAGACTCTCAACGGAACGCATCAAAGAAGGAATTCGTCGATTGAAGTTTACAATGCTTTTATTTCCCTCTTTGTAAACTAGACATAGAGAGATGATCGTAACGATGACTGTATACCTAGAACTTGCCCATAGGTTTCCCTTGCATGCATAAAAATTTTTCATTCTTTGAAAACAAGGAAACTACATTTTCTGGAATGTAGTCGACTGCAAGTTAGGCAGTGAGGTATTACAGTCAACTGCATTCCAATGCAGTCCACTGCAATACTTCCAGTAACCTATTATAGTTGATTGCATTGGATTACAGTCGACTGCAAGTTAGAAATTTTGAATTTCCAACGGCTACTTTGGGAATACAGTCGACTGTATTTACCGTTTGGCCCATTTAATGCTCCACCTAACTCCAAACGGTCATATTAATTCCCAACTCTATAAATACTTATCTTGGGCAAAGTTTTGAATCATCAATTGCATTCAAAGCTCTCTTATCTTTCATATTCTCAAAGATCAAAGCAATTGTTCAATCTCTCTAGGTTTTCATTATTTTCTCATCCATTTCAAGAGAGCATTTATTGTGAGCTTACATTTGAAAGATATACACTTTCATAAGTCATCATACACTCATCTCTCTTGTTCTAGAGCTTAAACTTGTACACATCTACTTCTTGAGAGTGAATCTTTGTACACAATTCTTCATCTAAAGTTTCTTGTATCAAAGCTTGGGGTTGTCAAGCTTTAGAGCTTTGGGATTGTCAAAGCTTGTTCTTCATGTGGGCATAGCATCAAGGGATTGTAAGAGGTTCGATCTTGACCAGTAAGAAAGATCATACTAGTGGATTCTATGGCCTTTCAAGGGACTTCCTTGAAGGGGTGGACGTAGGATTGAGGGTATTTTAAGCCGAACCATTTAAATCTTCTTGTCAAGTATCTCTTAACCCTTCTCTCTTTACATTATTGTTTTATACTTGTGTTGAGATTGGTTAGTTTGCTTATTTGAGTTATTATTTTTTGAGGTTTGTTGTTTGTAGCCTTTCAAGCGTTATTCATACCTTCTCTAAGTTTGTAGTATTTACTTGTTAATTTCTAAAGTAGTCTTAAAACCTTATTCACCCCCCCTCTAGGGTTATCTTTTTTGTTTCAAGTGGTATCAGAGCCTCGGTTCTTGTTATATTGGGTAACGCCAAAAGAGTTAATTGATCATGGCTTACGTTGGGGGTATGGAGGGTAGTTCTACCACTAGGCCTCCATTGTTTAATGGGACCAATTATAGTGTGTGGAAAGTTAAGATGCAAATCTACTTAGAGTCTCAAGACTATGAGATGTGGGACATTGTTGAGAATGGGACATTGTTGAGAATGGCCCATTCGTTTCGATAAAGGTGGTTGACAAGGTTGAAGAGCCTAAATCCAAATCGGAGTATAGTGATCATGATAAGAAGATGATTTGTATGAATGCTAGAGCAAAAATTGTCTTGTTTGTGCTTTAGACACTAATGAACTCAATAGAGTCATTATGTGTAATTCCGCTAAGAGTATTTGGGATACTCTACAAGTTACGCATGAAGGAGCTTCACTTCTTAGAGATTCCAAGATGAACTTATTGTTTAGAGATTATGAATTATTTCATATGCTTCCAAATGAATCCTTTACGGCTATGAATACTCGTTTCACTAACATTGTAAACCATTTGAAGCAATTAGGCAAGAAATTCACTAATGGTGATCTTGTAAGAAAGGTGATTAGGTCCTTACCAAGAGCTTGGGATGCAAAGATTACCGACATCCAAGAATCAAAGAATCTTAATATATTTCCTCTTGATGAATTGATGTGCTCACTTATGAAGTACGAAATACAAATCAAGACCTTTGATCAAGAAGACGTCAAGAAGAACCCACATCAATTGCTCTTAAAGATTCATCTTCAAACCTTGAGTCAAGTGATGATGAAGAAGATTTTGATGAAGAAGATGTTGCAATGGTTGCAAAGAACTTCAAAACAATTCTTAAGGTTTAGAAGGAATAGTGGGAGAAGGCAACAATATGCTAGCAATGAAGAGAAGCTTTGCTACAAATGCCATAAGCCGGGACACATAAAGATGGATTGTCCCATATACAAAAAGGAAAAGAAGGAAAGAAGAGATGTATGGAAAAGAGTTAAAATGAGACAACTCTCTAAGAAAGAGAACAAAGAGAAGGAAAAAGCAATGAATGCCGAACATACTCCAACATGGGGACTTCGATTCAAGTGATGAAGAGAATGAGAAGAATGAACAAGCAAATGTGTGATTCATGGCAAACGATGAGGTAAGTTCTTCTTCTGGTAGTGATAGTGATGGTGAAAACTTTGAAGATGCTTATGATAGCTTATATGAGGAATCCAAAAAAAAATTCAAGAAAAATATTATTTTGTCTAAGAAATTTCTTGAAGCTAATAAGCAAATAAAAAAGTTGAGAATGCAAAATAATGAGTTGCATGCCAAGAATGAATGCATTTCCAACCATTTATATGTGAAACATGTGAATAATGATTTGGTTGAATTAATTGTTAACACTCCTAACTCAAAACAAATCTCTTGCAAAACTTTTGCTCTAGAAAAACAAAATGAAGCTTTAAAACTTGAGATTTGTGATTTAAAAAAATGTCTTGAAAAATTTGTTGATGGTCAAAATAATTTGGATGTCATGCTTGGACGCCTAAGAATAGGTCTAAACAAATGTGGTATTGGATTAGATCCCATGGCCGTGCCTCCTAAAATTTTGCAACAACAAGCTAGGTTGAATATTCATACAAAACAACCAAAGAACTATTGCACACCATTTACACATTGCGGTTGGTGCAACAAGAAAGGGCACACGACTAATTATTGTCCTTGTAGAATTGTTTATGTTAGAGGTAGAAAGAAAATGTGGGTTGTGAAAGGTCAAGAATACAAATGCAAGACTAACACCCAAGGACCCAAGAAAATTTGGGTACCAAAAGTCACTACTTGATTTGTGTTTATAGGTATTTCTCAAAGCAAAATCTAGTAGCAAGAAATTGATTCTTGATAGTGGATACTCAAGACATATGACCGGTAACATGTCTCTTTTTACCTCGATTGATCTTAACGAAGGAGGAAAGGTGACCTTTGGTGACAATGCTCAAGGAAAAATCAAAGGTAAATGAACTATTGATAAGGAACCACATTCAATTAAGAATGTGTTATATGTTGAAGGATTGAAGCATAATTTGCTAAGTATTAGTCAATTTAGTGATAAAGGTTTTAGAGTAATCTTTGAGGCTTCTCATTGCACTATACAATCCTTGAAGAATAATGAAACTATTTTGGTAGGAAGTAAAGATGGCAATGTTTACTCCATACAATTAAATGATTTAGCTAACCAAGATGTTAAGTGTCTTAGTGCTATTAGAGAGACATCTTGGCTTTGGCATCGAAGACTTGGACACATGCATATGGAGCATTTGAAAGATATTTCGAGCAAAGAACTCGTGAGGGGACTCCCGAAGATCAAGTTTGAGAAAGATAAAGTATGTGATGCTTGTCAAATGGGTAAGCAAAAGAAAGCTTCTCACAAACCGAAGAAAATGGTATCTACTTCTAGACCCTTGCAATTACTTCATATGGATTTGTTTGGACCAATCTCTACTACTAGTCTTGGGGGTAAATCATATTGTTTTGTTATTGTTGATGACTATTCTCACTATACTTGGACTTTATTTTTGGCTACCAAAGATGAATCTCTAAATATGTTCACTTCATTTGCAAAACGTGTTCAAAATAAAAAGGATATTTGATAACCAACATTCGAAGTGATCATGGTAGAAAATTTGAAAATTCAAAAATAGGAGCCTTGTGTGATGACTTTGGCATATCACATAATGTTTCGGCTCCTAGAACTCCTCAACAAATGGTATTGCCAAAAGAAAGAATAGGTCTTTGCAAGAAGCGGCAAGAACAATGCTTAACGAATATGGTTTACCTATGTACTTTTGGGCGGAGGCGGTCAATTGTGCTTGTTTTGTTCTTAATAGAGTTATCTTGCGAAATTTTTTGTTAAAACCTCTTATGAGCTTTTTAATGATAAGAAACCTAAGGTGAGATTTTTTAGAGTCTTTGGATGCAAATGTTTTATTTTAAATACTAAGGATCACCTTAGCAAATTTGATTCCAAAACTTTTGAGGGAATTTTTCTTGGTTACTCTAATAATAGTATGGCATATAGAGTTTATAATAAAAGTACCTTGGTTGTTGAAGAATCCATTAATGTTACTTTTGATGAGACTAATCCTTTTCTTCGGAGGATTAACATTGTTAATGTAGATGATATGGACAATGACATGAGAACTTTGGATATAAGTGAAACACTACAAGACAACCCCAAAGAAATTGTTCAAGAAGAGCAACAATCAAGCTCTCAAGAGGAAGACAAGGAAGCAAGCAATGATGCTTCAAACTCGGACAACTCTCAAGCATTACCAAAAGATTGGACTTACAAAAAGGATCATCCAAGCGATCAAATCTTAGGTAATCCTTCGAGTGGGGTAAGAACTCGACGCTCTCTTCAACAACATGTTAATTTAGCATTTTTTCCCCAAATTGAACCGAAGAACTTCTCCGAAGCTCTACATCATGAATCTTGGATGCTTGCTATGCAAGAAGAGCTAGTTCAATTTGAAAGAAATCAAGTTTGGACCCTTGTGCCTAAACCTCAAAACTTTAGGATTATAGGCACAAAATGAATTTTTAGAAACAAACTTGATGAATCCGGAGTCGTGGTTAGAAACAAGGCTAGATTAGTGGCCCAAGGTTATAACCAAGAGGAAGGAATTGATTTTGATGAGACTTATGCACCGGTAGCTAGACTTGAATCTATTAGAATGCTATTAGTTTTGGCTTGCTATAAAGATTTTAGGGATAATATCACTTATATCCCTGAGTTTAGGGGTAAATTACAGTAAAAGACACAAGTTTTAAAAATTTGCACTCTTATCCAAAATGTTAAAATTTTGTATCATATATGACCACCGTTAGGGTTCTGTGACCCTAACTAACGGTTTTTGCTGATGTGGTAATATCATATTTTGAAAATGACAATATTACCCCTAATACATATTTTATACATATCCTATTCCTTCCCATTTTCTCTGTTCTCTTTCCATTTCTTCTCTTCTCGCTCTCATAATCTTGATTCTATCTTCCCATCTCTATCTAATTCTAATGTCTAATTCCAAAACAAAATGCCACCACCTACGACCTCCACGGTCGTCCCACCATCGGCGTCACCTCTAACACGAAAACCAAAACCACCACCATACCCACCCACACCACCACCATCAGTCCAGCCATACGCACCACCACCGTCGTTTCAGTCATAAACCAGCCAGTTAATGGGGAATCACCAGTCACCAAACCCATCACAGATTCGATCCACCACCACGGCACATTTCCCAGATCTTCATCCCTATCTGCCACCATCATACCCAGATCTCCATCCTTATCCACCATACCGAGATTTGGGTATGGTGCCAATGCTTCTTAGGGTGGTTTTGGTGGAAGGAAGTGGACGACTGTGAGTCCCAATTTCTACCGGAGTTTTTTGACGGGATATCAGCGTCTAAGAACCCCAGGTTTTCAAATACTACAGGAACTCGATAATTAAAAGTTTCAGGGAGAATCCTAGGCGAAAGGATAAGCTTTACAGAGGCTAGGAAGAGCATAATTGCAGACGTGGGTTCAGTTCGGAGGGTATTTGATTTCTTGAAAACTTGGGGTTTAATTAATTATTTTGGTCCAAAGAAGCAGTTTAAGTGGATTAATAAGGATGGCAAGTCTAGTGCCGTGGTGGCGAATGGCAGTAATGATTCAGTATATAATTTCTTGGTAGTGGTTATGGTTATTGGATGTGCAAGAAGGTGAATGACAATGGTGATTTGATGGGTTTGAGAAGGGATAGAAAAAGAGAATGGGAAGAGAGATGAGTGGTTTGTTCTAGAGGGAAATTATGTCATTTTACACAAAAATTTAACACCATCTGTATTCCGTGTGGTCAACAGATATAGCTGATATAAACACAAACTTGTGTCATCGGCTGTAATTTACCCCTAAACTGAGGGATATAAATGATATTATCCCAAGATTTTAAACTCTATCAAATAGATGTCAAGAGTGCTTTTCTAAATGGTTTTATTTCGGAGGAGGTTTATGTGGCTCAACCTCCCGGTTTTGAACATGAAAAATATCCAAACCATGTTTTCAAGCTTAGCAAAGCTCTTTATGGTTTAAAACAAGCTCCTAGAGCTTGGTATGAAAGGCTAAGTAGTTTTCTTTTAGAAAATGGTTTTTCAAGAGAAAAATATGACACCACTCTTTTTATAAAATCTAAGGGCAATGACTTATTATTGGTGCAAATCTATGTTGATGATATTATATTTGGTGCTACTAATGGATCCTTGTGCGAAGAGTTTGCTTTTTGTATGGGTAAAGAGTTTGAAATGAGCATGATGGGAGAACTCAACTTCTTTCTTGGATTGCAAATTAAACAAAGCAAGGATGTAATCTTCATCAACCAAGCCAAATACACCAAAGAGCTACTCAAGAGATTTGACATGGAAAAATCAAATGCTTTTGACATTCCAATGAGCTCGTCATTAAAGGTTGATAAAGATGAAAAGGGTAAGGATGTTGATATTAAGCGCTATCGATGTATGATCGGATCACTCATTTATCTTATCGCAAGTAGACTCGATATAATGTTTAGTGTTTGTCTATGTGCTAGATTTCAAGCTTAAGAATTTTCATTTGGTTGCTGTTAAGAGAATCCTTAGATATCTTAAGGGCACTCACAATTTATGATTATGGTTTCCTAGAAACACATCTTATTTTGACCTAGTTGGCTACTCCGACGCCGACTATGTCGGTTGTAAAACCTAGCAGAAAAGCACTAGTGGAGGTTGCCAATTCTTAGGACACTCACTTGTTTCTTGGAGTTCCAAAAAGCAAAATTTGGTTGCACTCTCTACTACCGAAGCCAAATATGTGGCGGTTGGTGCTTGTTGTGCATAAATTCTTTGGATGAAACAAACCCTTTTGGATTTTGGACTCAAGTATGATCACATACCCATCTTATGCGATAACTCGAGTGCCATTGATTTGAGTGAAAATCCAATCCAACATTCACGAACCAAGCACATAGAAATCAAACACCATTTTATCCGTGATCATGTGCAAAAAGGTGATATCCTTCTCGATTTCGTGGACACAAATCACCAATTAGCGGATATCTTCACTAAACCGTTAGATGCAAAGAGGTTTACCGCTCTTAGAAGAGAACTTGGCATGTCTTCACCTATGTGACTCAATGTTATATCTCTTGTGCATAATCATGCAAGTTACACTTCACATGCTTGAGCATTATTTCGTATGCTTATATCATGCTTTGGTTGATTTTTTTCTTTCCACAATTATTGATTTTATTGATATTCCTTTAATCTCTTTTGTCTAAATTGATTTGCACACACTTATATTATTGCACATCTAATTCTTTACACTTCCTTTTTATGTGCTATTTTTGAAATGTGCTTGGTACACCTTTTGATGGTTATTCAAGTTCTTATGTTTTCTTGTTTGAATGCCCTTGTTGGCTATATTGATTATCCATGGATGGATACATATGTTGATCACTTTCACACACACCCTTGATCTTTTTAAATGATGTCAAAAGGGGAAGAAAAATATTGTTGATTCATACTTGTGTGGATTTGATATGAGCATATATTATTTGAGTTAGGGAGAGCCTATATTGCTTAAGATATGGGGAGCTTATCATCGTGATTCTTCTTTTAACCCTTTATGGTTTATAATTGAGATTGTCATGCTTCTTTGCGTTTATTATCTTATATATCTCATATTATTTGAATCAATGTTTGTCATCATCAAAAAGGGAGATTGTTAACCCCTATGTTTATTTAACCTAGGATTATATTTGGTTTTGATGATAACCAACATTGATGTTTATTTTGTCTAACATGCATTGAGTTGATGAAGCAATATGAACAATCTCATACTCATGCAAACGGACTATTAGATGAACAACACGTTCAAAGACTCTTAATAGAACGCATCAAAGAAGGAATTCGTCGATTGAAGTTTACAATGCTTTTATTTCCCTCTTTGTAAACTAGACATAGAGAGATGATCGTAACGATGACTATATACCTAGAACTTGCCCATAGATTTCTCTTGCATGCATAAAAGTTTTGCATTCTTTGAAAACAAGGAAACTTCATTTTTTGGAATGCAGTCTACTGCAAGTTGGGCAGTGAGGTATTACAGTCGACTGCATTCCAATGCAGTCGACTGCAATACTTCCAGTAACCTATTACAGTTGACTGCATTGGATTACAGTCGACTGCAAGTTAGAAATTTTGAATTTCCAACGGCTACTTTGGGAATACAGTCGACTGCAATGGCATATTACAGTCGACTGTATTTACCATTTGGCGCATTTAATGCTCCACCTAACTCCAAACGGTCATATTAATTCCCAACTCTATAAATACTCATCTTGGGCATAGTTTTGAATCATCAATTGCATTCAAAGCTCTCTTATCTTTCATATTCTCAAAGATCAAAGCAATTGTTCAATCTCTCTTGATTTTCATTATTTTCTCATCCATTTCAAGAGAACATTTATCGTGAGCTTACATTTGAGAGATATACACTTCCATAAGTCATCATACACTCATCTCTCTTGTTCTATAGCTTAAACTTGTACACATCTACTTCTTGAGAGTGAATCTTTGTACACAATTCTTCATCTAAAGTTTCTTGTATCAAAGCTTGGGGTTGTCAAGCTTTGAAGCTTTGGGATTGTCAAAGCTTGTTCTTGATGTGGTCATAACATCAAGGGATTGTAAGAGGTTCGATCTTGACCCGTAAGAAAGATCATACTAGTGGATTCTAGGGCCTTTCAAGGGACTTCCTTGAAGGGGTGGACATAGGCTTGAGGGTATTTCAAGGCGAACCATTTAAATTTCCTTGTCAAGTATCTCTTAACCCTTATCTCTTTACATTATCGTTTTATACTTGTGTTGAGATTGGTTAGTTTGTTTATTTGAGTTATTGTGTTTGAGGTTTGTTGTTTGTAGCCTTTCAAGCGTTATTCATATCTTCTCTAAGTTTGTAGTATTTACTTGTTAATTTTTAAAGTAGTCTTAAAACCCTATTCACCCCCACTCTAGGGTTATCTTTTTGGTTTCAATCATCATCTCAACCTCTATAAATAGGGGTCTGGAGAATTCATTTAGAGGATTTCACATCTTCAGACCTACATAAATCATTCTAACATTTTCACTTTCTCCCTCTAGAATTCTAGAGAGAGAAACATGCATGACCTTTACTCTGGACCTAAGCATCGGACTGTGACTGTTGTTGTGTATTCACCCTTCACCATCGCCTCGCAGCACTGCCACCCTCAGGCTTTGTTTGGGAAGCCCTTGGTCTCTGCCCTTGGTCTATCCTTGATGTATCTCACATCAACCTACTTGGCATCTAACTCAGACTGCATTCCTTGTGACACCTCCATGTCAACTGCGAACCCACTAGAATTTGAAGCTTCCGGATGGGTTTGCGTCCAACATATCTCGTTGTTGCAATGTATCGGAATGCAAGTTCCAAGGGATGAAGAGTCACGACTGCCACGTATTCATGGAGAGATTCATTCCTATTGCCTTCCGGGGACTGTTACCACGGGTTGTTTGCGAGACTTTGACTGAATTATCTCATTTCTTTCGAGATATATGCTCTTCTACGATCCGGGTGAGTAACATGGAAGTGCTTGAGAAGAACATTGTGGTGACGATTTGCAAGCTGGAGAAAATCTTCCCACCTTTGTTCTTTGATTGTGGTGGACCCGTGCAATATCGGTGGATGTATCCCTTCGAGAGGTAATCCTTAAATTGTTACAGTTGTTCGTTTACACTTAATGCGACATCTGTTATCATTGATATTCCACCTAACTCGATTCGCTAAACTTCTAGGTTCATGTTCCATTTAAAGAAAAAAGTCCGTAATAAGGCTCGGGTTGAGGGCTCAATTGCGGAGGCTTACGTAATGGAAGAACTTGTAAACTTTTGTAGTCAATATTTCGGGCCTGATGTTGGTACAAGGTTAAATCAACTAGGCCGAAATGACCCCGGAGCAAACACAAATTTGGAAGGGCAATTGTCAATAATCAAGCAATCAGGTAGTCCGTTCGGCCGAACGTATACTCGATGGCTAACGGATGAAGAGTACAGTGCTGCAACAATATATGTCCTTCTAAATTGCGATGAAGTTTTGGCATTCGTTGAGTAAGTTAAAGTCTTAATTCACTTACATTGCTGTACATAATTGAAAGTGTGTGTTAAGCGAGTCAACTATATTGGTTTGCAGTGAGTTCGATGCGGAATCTTTAATCACTGATCCCGCTGGACTTGAATCTCATCGGAAATCACAATTTGTACAGTGGTTCAAAATCCGTGTAAGATTGTTTAACGAAATTATATTATGTGTTATATACAGTTCTGTGGCCAATTAGTATACTGATTTATCCTTAATTTTTACCGTCATCTACAATAGGTTCAGTCAATGGATAGACCAGTGGCCTCCTGCTTGAAATTACTAGCCGAAGGCCCTAACAAACAAACATCCTGTTATGGAGGCTATATCATCAACGGGTTTAGGTTTAACGTAAAAGATGATGACCGAACAAAACAAACCCAAAACAATGGAGTCTTGGTCAACGGCGACTGTTATGCCGAGAATTGCATGGACTTTTACGGAGAGCTAGATGAGATTGTTGAGCTAACATATCTGGGTTCCCAAAACCGCCTGGTAATGTTCAAGTGTACGTGGTTCGATGTCACATGCAGTAGAGGAATCCGTGTTAGCTCTCAAGGGATTGTAGATGTCAATGTCAAGTCAAGACTTGCATCAGACGAGCCCTTTGTGTTTGCTAGTCAAGCTGTACAAGTCTTTTACGCGGAGGACGTCGCCAATCCCAAATCTCATTGGTATACAACTATCAAGTCCAAGAAATTGCCCGTGACATATGACAGTGAGCTAGACTCCTTTCAAGCCGACCAACCACGTGTCTTGTTCCCTGTTGAGGTCAACAACGAGGAGGACGATCTTCCTCTTCCAACAACACTTCTTGTAGGAGAAGAAGTCGTAGATGATGACGCGGAAGACGTGGAAAGTGTTGGAGATGATGTGACCGAGTCTACTGATGAAGAGGATGAATTAGAAGATGAAGAGGACGACGAGTCCCACGAAGAAGAGGGCGACGAGGAAAGTGATGAAGATGATTCGCAAACTGAAAATGATTGACTTGTAATGTTGTAACATCACGGAAAAAATGTAGTAACATTTTAGAACTTGGTGTTTATTGATGTGTTTTTGCACATCCGTTCATATATATATATAGTGCCGATGATGATTTCTGCCAAATTATTGTTTTTAACGTGTTAATGTCTTTGTAATTTATCTATATGAAGTCAGATATGGATAGGATACGGGCTATTCGTGGCCGGGCTGGACGCCGAGCTGCTTCCTCCCCGGTGGGTCCCACCTCGTCATTGCCTACTGATGACGAGGCACAGAGTGATCGCGGACTGGGGATGGGGCCCCAGCCCCATCCCATCCCCAGCTCCAGCTCCAGCCCCAGCCCCAGTCGTCGCCCCAGCCCGACGCAGATTCATCCCACACGCGCGTGCATTCTCCATCTTCCGTGGGTTCTACCTCAGGTATAGTTGATAACGGTGTTTAGTACATTTTCGCTAGCCTTATATTTAAAGTATATTTGAACTGTATTAATGTCTGTGTTTTGTAGGATCTCGACGAGGCCGTGGTCCGACACGCGGGGTACGCATCGACCCCTAGCGTAAACAGAGAGTTACGCTCACGCAGGAGGGCCTGTAAGTACTAAAAATATCACCTCATGCCTTATATTTAAAATTTTGGGGTGTTAATTTATATTTGAACTGTATTAATTTATTTATTTACTTCTTTGGCAGGATCCTGGAGAATCTGGCGAGGACGAAGATCGGCGTTCTTGTGAAGGGCCGATTCTTCGAGCCACGCCTGTACTGGAAGGACTGGGATGCCGCTGCGAGGGAGGCCCTATGGGAGGAGTGGCTGGTACGGTGAAGTATTTTTTTCAGCGTTAGTAAATGTTTAATTACAGTTTGTTTTATGGTCATAATTTGTGTTATTGAATGCCTTACATGAGGGGTTTACGTTTGACACGCCTCAGCAGCAGGCACTGGGGCAGCAGGCCTTCTTTGCCTACATCGGCAAGAATTACCGCCGATGGCTCCACGACGCACGGGACCGGGCAAAGAAGCTGCTGCCCGAGGGTGCCCCGATGACGGAGATGACGAGATATCCCCCACATTGGATATCTCACCGTGTATGGGGGGAGATGATAGATCGGTGGGCTGCGGATCCAGGCTGGGACGCCAAGAGTAAGAGCGGGGCCGAGAACAGACAGAACAGAGATCCGACGCACACGGGGGGTCGGTGCCACACGACATCGTCCGACACATGAACGCGGTCGAGCACCCAGATCTGGAGGAGGATGAGGTCATAGCTCTGACCTATAATCAGACGCACGTGCGGAAGAAGGAAAAGGACGAGGCACACCGGGCGGGCGACTATATCTCAGATATTGCCCGGCGGATCGATGTGAGTCACTTTATTTAAGTTGTTAATGTTTTGTCTTTCTATCCTCAATGTCCGTGTTGTTAATTAATGCCCTAACATATCGTTAAAACACTGTTTTTGCAGGCCTCGTATGAACAGCTAAGGGGGTCCGAGCAGCAGTCCGGACAGCCATCAGCGTCCACTAGTACGGCTGCGAGTACTGGGGGGTTGAAGCGATGGCTGGATACGCCGGAGGTCGTGAATCGGCCGAAAGGCCGCATACGCGGCCTGCCTAGCACGACTGCTCGTGCCGTGATAGGAGCGTCCTCACCCCCTGCTGCCCCTCCACAGACACCGGCTCCTCAGCGTCAGTTGGACGACGAGGAGATCCAACGCATTGCTACAGTGGTGGTGAGGATGATCAGGGAGCAGGGCACTGCTGGACATGCCGAGCCGGCCCCAGATCAGCAGGATCCAGATCCGGGACTCGACAACCCCTGATGAGCCCCTTCCCGTGCCCGTTCTTAGCTTCCCCGCCCCCCGCGCCCGGCTTGTACTCTTCTCCTCTCCCCTAATCGGCTGTATCCCGTTCTCGACTTGTACATATGAGTCTTTTTTATAATAAATATTTTTTATGATTGATTATATGTATTTCTTTTTGTATTGATTATTGCGCGTTGTTGTTGAGAAATGAAAATTGTATTACAGGTCTGGGTAATTGAAAAATAAAAAAATATTTTGACTTTTGGCGACGGATTAATTCCGTCGCTAAATAAGCTTTTTAGCGATGGAATATTCCGTTGCTAAACAATTATTCCGTTGCTAATTTTACAAAAAAGAAAATAAATTAAAATACTAAAAATAAAATTAGCGACGGATATTCCGTCGCTAATTAAAAATAAATCCGTCGCAAAAAATGACATATTTAGCGACGGATTTTAAAATTCCGTCGCTAAACTATTACTGACGGGCTTTTATACGAGGAACTTTTAGCGACGGTGAATCCGTCGCTAACAACCTTTTTTCTTGTAGTGAACGCGCGCGCGCACACACACACACAAATGAATTGCGTACCCACATAGAAGATAGACTATCACAAAACACACACACACACACACACACACACTGTGTGTCGAGGCTTGCGTGGGGTGTTAGAGGTGGGTGGCGAGGCTTGGGCGGGTTGTCGTGGGGTGTGGTGATTAACTGCGAGTGGGCTAGGTGGCAATGGAGGGAGGTGGAGATAAAATGAAGAAGAAGAAGTTGAAAAAATTAACCAAAAACATAAAATAATTTAAAGTGATAGATTTATCCTTTACCTAAGGGAATTAATGGGCCTGTGTATGTCCGTAATTAACAAAATGATCCAACTGGGCTCAATTGAAAAATTTAGTAGTCCTTCGATTCAGATCGATGTCCGATAACCAAAGTTAAATTCACCAAATAATACAGTGATCAACTGCTCCCTTGTTTGCCTACGAATTCCTCTGATTCATTAATTACCTTCGAATCATTTTGGTCAAAATCACCGTCTGCTAGATAATGTAGCAGACAGATGATTTTTTTATTTTATAAAAAAAATAGATTTGGTCCGTCCATCCATCGTGAATAGATGACCAGATTATGCTAGCAACTTATTTAAGTTGCTAGCGAGGCCAAGGGATCACATCCCATATATTATGAACCCGTCCAACAACATTTTGTTATCGTGACATAGACTTATTACAAAACCCCTTTAACACTTGCACTGTACTTAGCTGCTTAGATGCTAATAAATCATAAACCTGACACATTTTCAAAGCCTCAACTCTTCAGGTACACAGACACACACTCGACACAATCTCCTGTATGTTAAACATCTTCAAATACACTTGTTAAACACGAACAAATGCATTTGAACGCACTTGTTCAACTAGACAGTTAAAACTATATTAAACATCTCCAATATGTTATATGTGATCTTTTTTCATCTTTAGTGTGTCCGCTCAATAAGTTAAAACGCTTAACGACTCCTTGTTGTATGTGATTACCTCCGGTGTCTAAAAAATATTTTAAGAACGCTTTGGAACCACACTACTTCATGGTGGCTAAAAGAATTATATTCTCTCCGTCCCAAATTATTTGATTATGTTTGACTCGCGTGCTTATTTAGGATATACGTTTTCTATTTTATCCTAAAGAAGAGGGGGAGGGGAGGAAAAAAGTGGGTCTAAAGAGTGAAATTGATCAGAATTAAATGTGAAGAGTGAAATATAATTAAAAAAGAATTAGAATGATAATCATAGAAAAACACATTCATAATAAACCCGACATTTGAACACCACCGTACTTAGCTGCTTAGATGCCGGTAAATCATAAACCAGACACATTTTCAAAGCATCCTCTTCAAATACACGGACACACACTCGACACACACCATAGAGACCTCAGCGGTGGTAGACGCGATGGAAGACGACGAGCAGGGCATCGAGTCCCAGATACGCAACGCCATGCTCGGCCGCGTCCAACATTTCACCACACAAGCCGAGTATGCCTCCTTTCAAGCCCTCTCTCTCTCTCTCCCCCCCCCCCCCTCCCTACACACAGACATGGCTATTCGTCGATTTCAATTTAGCGTGTATAAGTTGCGGATGATCATAATAAGCATGCACAATCTTCCATGTAGTTACAAATTTATGTGTGTATGCTTCCGTGTGATTGATGCTTACGGCAGTAGAACTGAGACGGATAGATGTAACACTTGATGTTTCTTGTGGCGGTTCGATTGAGTGATGATGTGATCTCTGCTAACCTTTGTTGTTTGTCTATTTATTGTTGACTTTCTTGTGGCGGTTCGATTGAGTGATGATGTGATCTCTGCTAACCTTTGTTGTTTGTCTATTATTGGAGCACGTGAGAAGAAGATAACAAAGCCTCCATCTTTGAATTCAACCTCAGCCTGAACCTTAGCCATATCTGTAAATTCAAATATGTAGCCTGAACCTTAGCCATATCTGTAAATTCAAACATGTGATGTATCCTTATATAATGGTGTAAACCTTGCACCGTAAAGATATAGAAAACAAATTTTTAACAATCTATGTTTGAAAGTCTTGTTCTTTCATGGTATTAGAGCCAATATAGTCTCACGACTGTTTTTTTTCCTCCATGGCTACCTCATCTTCTTCTACTTCACCCTCTACACTGGTCTTTCCAGTAAACCACATCCACAACCTTGTTTCTATCAAACTCACTACTGAAAATTACCTCCTTTGGAAGAGTCAATTCTTGCCTCTTCTTCGTGGCTATGATCTTATGGGTTTTGTTAATGGGTCTACATCAGCTCCTCCAAAGTATGTTGATCATGCCGAAACTGAAACTCCCAACTCTGAAGGTGCAGTTGTCACTCCCATCTCTGGAGATGTTACACCAGAACTTAATCCTGCATTTATTCTCTGGCACAAGCAGGATCAATTGTTACTTAGCTGGTTATTATCGTCTCTCACTGAGCCGATCTTGGCTCAAGTTCTTGGTCTTAACACCTCGGCTGAAGTATGGTTATCCTTGGAGCGTATGTTCGCTTCTCAATCCAAGTCAAAGATATTCAATCTTCGATATGATCTCCATTGTCTTAACAAAGGTGATCTCTCTATGCATAACTATTTTCAGAAAGGAAAGAAAATTCGAGACACTTTGGCTGCTATTGGTCAGCCCCTTTCCTATGAAGATCTTATCCAGGCCTTGTTGGTTGGCCTTGGTTCTGATTGTCACCCTTTTGTTACCTCTATCACTACTCGTGCTGATCTAATTTCTCTTGACAGTCTATATGCCTTACTTCTGAATCAAGAAACCCAACTTGAAAGACAACATTCTCGTGACACTTTGCCGTCTCCTCAAGCCCATGTTGCACAACATGGTCCGATGCATTACTACCGCTCATCTTTGCCAATTAAACCTCATAATGCTCGTGGCGGCCAAACTCCTAAAGGCAAGCATCAGAACCAATATCGTGGGAATGGTCAAAACACCAAATCGTTTCAGTCAGGTGCTCATGGATCTTCCCTCAATTTTTCATCTCGAAAACCTGCGTCCACTATTATTTGCCATCACTGCAATCAACCTGGCCATATTCGCCCCTATTGCCCAAATCGCACGCCTCCTGCACCTACTGCCTATGTGGCTCTCCCTTCCTCCACTTCTCATGCTGACCCTGCCTGGTATCCAGACTCTGGTGCAACCAACCATATCACGAATGACGTGAACAATCTCTCACTTCGTCATGAGTATCATGGTCCTGATCAAGTTCAAGTGGGTGATGGTAAGGGTTTGCATATTCATCATGTTGGATCTTCTTTGTTAAATTCTTCCACTAAAATTTTTAAATTAAATAACATGCTACATGTTCCTTCCATGTCCAAAAATCTTCTTTCTGTGCATCAGTTCACAACTGACAATAATTTTTTCTTTGAATTTCATCCTACTTTTTTTCTTGTCAAGGATCGCACTTCGGGGACAGTTCTTCTACACGGCACAATTAAAAATGGCCTCTATCAACTTCCTTCTCTCCACACGTCATTGCTGCGCTCAACTCAGTCATTTCCATCTGCCTTGGTTGGTGTTCGAGCTCCATTGCTGCTATGTCACAACCGTCTTGGCCACCCATCTTCTAGAATTGTCTCTTAAGTAGTTCGTAGATTTTCGCTTCCAGTTAGGTCAAATAAAAGTAATTCTCTCTGTAAGGCCTGCTAACTTGGCAAAAGCCATAGGTTTCCTTTTCAATCTACTCATATATTGTCTTCCACTCCGTTGGAAATAATATATAGTGATTTATGGGGTCCTTCTCCCGTTGCTTCTCATGAAGGCTACCGTTATTATGTGCATTTTCTCGATGATTTTAGTCGTCATGTTTGGATTTTTCCTCTTAAACTCAAATCTGAAGTCTTGCATGTTTTTATTCAATTTAAAAACTTAGTGGAGAATTTAACTGGCCACAAAATCCGCACACTTTAAACTGATTGGGGGGGTGAATATCGTTCTCTACATCGCTTTTGTCAGGAAAATGGTATTTTTCATCGTCGCCCTTGCCCCCACACTCATGAACAAAATGGAGCCGCTGAACGCAAGCATCGCGACATAGTTGAAAAAGGTTTATCACTTCTTGCTCATGCACACCTTCCTCAAAAGTTTTGGGATGACGCTTTTCTCACTTCGGTATTTCTTATTAATCGTCTACCGTCACCTCTTATCGGTCACATGAGTCCTATTGAAAAATTATTCAAGGCTAAACCCGACTTTGATCGATTAAAAGTGTTTGGTTGCTTATGCTATCCATTTATTCGACCCTACAATCGCCGCAAACTAGACTTTCGATCCAAAGCATGTCTTTTTCTTGGTTACAGTCTTGTTCACAAAGGCTACAAATGCATGGACATCAATTCCGGTCAAGTTTACTTCACACCCCACGTCACCTTTGATGAAATTACTTTTCCTTTTCACCCAGACACAAAAATTGCAAACAATAACCCACATTTGTATCCCCCTACCTCTCACGTGGGTCCCCCACCCATTATCTCTTACTCTCCTAACCTGACTACTCCTTTTACTCCACCTACCAGTCGTCCTTTTCTCCTTCCAACTCCTCCCTTATCTGACCCACTTCAGTCTCCACCAAATCCTCCACATACAATATCATCTAACTCCAATCTTACCTCATCCCCACAGATTTCTAATCCACCTATCTTAACTACCTCCACGCCTATTTCATCTCCTCCTCCAACAAATTCTATCCAAACATCAGTACCTCTCTCCACTCCTCCCTCCACTGCACACTCTCCTCCCACAGCAACTCACGACTCCCCACCCGTGACACATGACTCTGCCTGCACCAAAACACTAGCCCACCCATCCTCTGCTACTATTACTTCCACACACCCCATGGTCACCCGTTCCCGAGACGGTACACGCAAACCAAAAGCCTACACTGCATCCAAATACCCTCTTGTTGCCTTTGTGTCTGAACTTGAACCCATCAACTATTCTCAAGCCTCTAAGCATCCCCTTTGGCGTCAAGCGATGGAAGAGGAGTACACCGCTCTCATGCGGAATCAAACATGGACGTTGGTTCCCCCACCCTCTACTGCAAATATAATTGGTTGTAAATGGCTAAATGGCTCTTTTGTCTCAAACGAAACGCTGATGTCTCCATCGATCGGTACAAGGCTCGTCTTGTTGCGAAGGGTTACAAGCAACAAGAAGGCATTGATTACGGCGAGACATTTAGTCCTGTCGTCAAACCTACCACCGTGCGTGTGGTACTATCTCTTGCTGTTTCGTGTGGCTGGCCTCTTCGACAGATCGACGTCAATAATGCATTTCTAAATGGTTTTCTTACAGAAGACGTCTACATGGTTCAACCACCGGGTTTTCAACACCCGCATTATCCGTCATTTGTTTGCAAATTGCAGAAGGCACTCTATGGTCTTAAACAGGCTTCGCGGGCGTGGTATTTTCGTCTATCTCAGCGGCTGCTTGAATTGGGTTTTCAAGTCTGTCAATCTGACTCTTCCCTTTTTATTCTTCGGCATGGTTCTACATTTCTCTGTATTTTAATCTATGTTGATGATATTGTCATTACCGGCAATTCGGACGTTGCCATCAACAAACTTGTTTCTGATTTGAACTGTGCATTTTCGTTGAAAGATTTGGGTCCTCTGAATTTTTTCTTGGGAATTGAAGCAGTTCAGACTCCATCTGGCCTCATTCTTCTTCAGCGCAAGTACATCATTGACCTGCTTATCCGCACGAATCTATCGGATGCAAAACCAGTTCACACCCCTATGTCTATGAGCACTCAACTCTCGCGTCACTCTGGTGAACCTCATTCATCTCCATTTGAATATCGGAGCATTGTTGGGGCACTTCAATACCTATCATTTACACGCCCTGACATCTCTTTTGCCGTGAACAAGGTGGCTCAATTTATGCATGCACCCACATCTGATCATTGGTCTGCAGTCAAACGTATCTTGCGCTATCTCAAAGAGACCCTCCATTACGGCCTCTTGTTGCGAAAAGCACCTATAATGTCTATTTCTGCATTTTCAGATGCCGATTGGGCTGGTTGTCCGGATGACCGTCGCTCCACTAGTGCTTTCTGTGTGTTCCTTGCACCTAATTTAATCTCGTGGAGCTCCCGAAAACAACCGACCGTTGCTAGGTCCAGCACTGAGGCTGAGTATAAGGCTATTGCCAATGTGACTGCTGAACTAGACTGGATCAAGACCCTTTTGTTTGAATTAGGCCGTTCCCCGCCTCAACCACCCGTGCTCTGGTGTGACAATATTGTTTCCATCTACTAAACTCTCAATCCAATCTTCCATGCCTGGACCAAACACGTTGAAATCGATTATCATTTTGTCCGCGAGCGTGTGGCGAAAAAGACTTTAGATGTTCGCTTTATCTCCAGCATTGATCAACCCGCTGACATATTCACTAAACCGCTTTCATCTTCTCGATTTCAGCTCTTGCGGTCCAAGCTCAACGTATTTTCTACGTTGAGCTTACGGGGGGATATTAGAGCACGTGAGAAGAAGATAACAAAGCCTCCATCTTTGAATTCAACCTCAGCCTGAACCTTAGCCATATCTGTAAATTCAAACATGTGATGTATCCTTATATAATGGTGTAAACCTTGCACTGTAAAGATATAGAAAACAGATTTTTAACAATCTATGTTTGAAAGTCTGACTCATTTATGATCCTTTTTTCTGTGTGGCTACGTGTTGGATACTGTGTTTTTATGAGTATGTTCGTGCAAGAGTGTGCATGATATGCATGTGGGAAAAGAGAAAAGGTTTAAACGTTTTGTTCCAAGCTGCCAGAACAAATACCGTAAGAAAAATCCCTATGAAGTTGGAGAAAGACAAAATGAAGTCAAATGCCTCGTAAGAGAAGTATTAGAGTAAGATTTTGGGGCAGGTTTCCTTCTCAAAAAAATTGATCATATTTTATTTTTCGGTTGTCCTTAAAAAATCTATCACTTTCCAAATTAAGAAAGATATTGTAAGTATTTTTTTTTTACCTTTTCTATACTTTTTTTATTCCATTTCTCTCTACATGTTTAATTAATCTTTCACCAACCCATTTTCTCTCTACTAGCCCACTATCTTCCCCCTTTCTCTCACTCTCTTGGGGTAGAATTAGAAACACGCAATATATGACTTATCTCCTTAATATGCGTGCCAAGTCAAAATGGAGCAATTTTTTGGAGACATAGGTAGGATAACAGAGCATACTCGGTTGGCAATTTTGCTTCTTTTTGCGGATTTGATGAACTCGTTCTAGAGGCCTTGCTAGGTTTTTTTTATTGCACTCATGGCTTTATTTCTGATGGCTTTTTCTGGGCTATTTATGGGATACTTGTATATGTACATGTGTGTTTGCTGTTATGTGCCCTGTGTGTACGTGAGATTATGTCGAACACCTTGTTAACGTGTTCAAATGTTAAACATGAATAGATTCACTTAGATTCACAGATTCACTTATTTGAAGATACACTTGTTCGTAGTGATGCATGATAATGGAAAAACATCCGCTCCTACAATAAGCACAAAAGAGTACTATTCAAAAAGTTCAGATATGCTTCACTGGAGTTAGCATACTCCTCAGCCCAGTAAAAAAGTGTGAAGAAGAACGAAGCCTTCAGCTTTTCTAAAGACAACTCAAGTCCCTCAAGAGTTCTAGAATTTTATTCCCGCCATAGGCACCAAAATAGACACGGTGGGATCAATTCCTAGAGCGTTGACTTCCTCCTACGCCTCTTAAAAAGAGCCCAACACCTCATTACGTTCAAAACCGATCAAAGCGTCAAGCAAAAAAATCCCACCTAATTGAAGATCAAAGCACATCATTCCTGCGCAATTGGGCGAAATGGAAGATGATTCATCGTTTCGCCATCCTCCTCAAGCATGACGCACCGGCTCTCGTAAATTTCCGTCCTCACCTATTGTCGGTCGTAAAGGTACTCTGTACATAATTTACCTTTTTTGCATTTTGGGGCTTCCACTTGTACTATGTCACTCGTATCCACTTATTATAACTAGGAAGAACTTGTCTTTAGAATCAGACAATTAAAGCTATTGGATTGAAGCTTTAGTGCAAGATAATTTATATTTTGACAATTATTGTGTTTCTCGTACATACACACAAACATATACTCACACAGAGACATATAAATAGGGGCTGATACGTGTCTAGCGCTATATGATTGCAATTTTCTGATCTCCAGCATCCACGTCAATACATGGACGATCGAGATCAAGCTTTTTATAAAAAGTAATTTGTACCCAACCGCCCCTAAGATGGGAAGTTCCTTCAGATGACAATAATGCCCCTCATATTTACTTAAAACCACCAATGCATCCCACCTCTCCAACGTCCCAATTGCCCAACAAGCCACCACCACAACCTTCACACCTCTGTAATAACTGCCTCCGTGCCACCACTAACCTACAAACGTATTACCACAACATCCAAATTAACCAAAAAGAAAACCTAAATAGACCACCACCACATCCAACAACCCCAACCTAGAAGTCACCACCATCACCCTCGCAAAATGCATAATCGCCACGGCAATCCCACCACCACCGTAACCTTCAAAGCCTCAACCACCTAACTAATAATGTCCACCACCTTTGTCACCAATCTGCTAACCCACCGTCGCCACCACCAACCTGCAGCCCAACTGCCGCCCCTGCCACAACCAGCCTGCAGCTCCCCTCAGCCCCTGCCATGACCAATCTGTAAACCCCTGCCGCACCACAACATGCATCTCCATCGCCCCACCATAACCACCATCCCTAACCGCCACCACTTCCAAAGCATCTCCCTGGCACCACAACCATTCTGCAAGCCCCTCATTGCCACAACTAACATGCAAACACCCGTTGCCACAACCTACCACAACCAACCTAAAAATTCTCCTCCTCCAACAACCAATTTCTCTCCCATCGCCAACACAGCTCGAATCCACCACTTCCCACCATCCTTCACCCCTCCGAACTGTAGTTTCACCACCATAATTGGTAGATTGAAGGAGGAGGGGGAGAGATATAGATAGATATATACATAGAGAGCAAATGGGAGGGGAGGGGGGTTCTGTATAGTTGTGTTATAGTAAAGATTCATAGTGTGTGCTCTGTCTACCAACCGCCCTAAGTCAGGTTGGTTGGTAGTCTACTTTTTTTGTGCAATTAGGGTATTTGGGTAAATTTGCACAGGCGGCCTAAAAGAGGTGGAGTTTGGCGAATCACAAAAAAAATAAAAATAAAAAGGTTGATCTGGACCATTCGCATCTTAGACGTGTACGACTCTGGACGGGCCACATAAAATGTGATTTATTTAGCACTATATTTGGATTAGCCCCCTGCACACACGCACACACACACACACACATAGCTACACATGTATACATACCTACATACGCACGTACATACACGCACATACATATGCGTGGGAGCCCATTCCCACCCAAGGATGGGAGGGCTCTCTATATTCCAACCATCTGGGGCCGTCCATCATTGCCATGAGGATGGTTCCAGATGCTTTTTTAAAGCTAGTGTGCCACTTAATCTGGTACACTGTTGAAATGATGAAAATACCCTTGCTCTGTTCTCTCTCTTTTTGTTCTCTTTCATCACGGGACTTACATTATTCTCTCTCCGTCTCTTTGTCTTCCCTCTTCATATGCCTGCTTGATATACTGGCTGCTAGGGGTGAGTACTGTTCGGTTTGGGGGCTAAACCATAAACCAAACCAAACCGACGAGCCTCGATTCACAAATACTTGAACCGAACTGAAATGAACCAAGACACCTCGGTTTGAACGGTTCAAATTGAATGATTTGGATTGGTTTGAGCGTGGTTTAAATGTTATTTTGGTTTAAAGGAAAATAAGAGTCCACTAACCAAAAGTTACATTATAGTTACAATACATGATAAATTGAAAACATTAATCTGGTCAACAAGTGCAAAGGTCCAATAACCAAAAGTTACATTATGGTTACATTACACGATAAATTGAAAACACTAATCTGGTCAACAAATAAAAGTTACATTACATGATAAGTTCTAAAGACAAAGCATCAAGAAAATAAACAAAATGGTTCTAAAGTTATATCACATGAGAAGTTCTTGATAATTCTTACTGTGTTTGACTGTTTGTGCTGTTAGATTAAAAATGGTTTGCTTTGTTTGAGCCATGGAAAGATTAGACAGAATCCTAACATCTAAATCGGATGGAAAATCTAAATATCGAAATGAAGATATGCTTATTCGTTTAGTTCTACTCTGATGATTAAGACAGACTGCCAGGCCAGAATGGATGTAAATTAGGGTGATTTTTTCACTGTTGATTCAATCTGCAGTGAAGGTATGTGAAGGAGAACGGAGGAAAGTCAAGCTATTAAGGAGAATGGAGGTCCACAAAGGCAGTGAGTAGACAAACAAGAATTTGCATAAAAAGGAATACCTTGATCTTCTGAGAGATTCGAACCCCAGTGTCGAAGAGAAGCTTGTTTCCAGATCTTTCGTGGGTCCGAACCCAAACATAGTTGGAGAGATCCAAACCCCATTGTCGTGGATCTGTTTCTCTATGTATTCAAACTTCAAAGAGTCCACCAGACCCTTCAAGATAAATGGGTATAAGGTAAGAGACTAAGATGAAAGAGGGGCGGCAGCGGCTGATGAAACTTAAAATGGGGTGGCTAAAGACCAGTAGGGTTGAAACTGAAATGAATCATGGTAAGCTAACTAGGGTCATGGACAAGGTATATATTCAGCTTACTAGGGTCAAGGACTCGAGGTATAGATTTTTTTTTCATCCCTAGTTTAGGCCATCGGTCTAGTTATGTTTGGAGCCGTTTTGGATTTTCTGAACTGTGAGCCAAACCGAACCGGCCTTCGTTTGAAAATTTGAATCCAAACCATTCAAGCTTATCAACAGTTTGAATTCAATCGATCGGTTTGGACAGTTCAGATCGGTTTGCTGCTCACTTGCTGCCACTGCCATCATAATTGGCCACAACCAACGAAGTCCTCGACCATCGCAATCAAGATCGATCATCACCACCATAGATATGCTCAAATCTGTAGCCACCACTACATCAAACCATCATTGTCGCGGATTGATGTCGGGGGTTGTTTGATCGTGGTGGTGTTGGTGGGTTTGGTTTTTGTACAATGACTGGGGGTGGCTTGGTGGTTCGGTGGTGTTGGAGATGGCTTGTAATTGGTCAGTTGATTTGCTGGGTTGTAGATTGATTGTGGGCTTGTTGGTGTGCTGGTGGGTTTTTTGGTGGTGGAGTGGTGGTGGTTGTGGGTGTTGTTGCTAGGGTGAATTTGGTAGTTATTGATGTTAGTGGTGCTGTCGAGGGTGAATTGTGGCGGTGGTACCGACAGCGGTGAAGGTAGTCGGCAGGTGATCGGTAATGGTTGTTGGTGTTGGTGCAGCCGCTTGTAAATGGTGGTGGGTTTGTTGGTTGTAGGTGTTGATGGGCTGCCGGAGGTGTGGTGGTTGGTTTATTGGTAGTTGTGGGTATAATGGTGGGTTGGTTGGTGATTATTGTGGGTATGGTGGTGGGATACAGAAGCTGGTTGTAATCGCGGAATTGGTGGTGACTGGTTTTGTTGGTGGTCCTGATGTTTGGTTGTACTTATTTACTAACATATACGCAACATCAAACAACTTCAGATTAAACCATACCATAAGATCAGCTATTGTTGATGTTGATGCCGGCTTCAAAAGTGGAAAACAGGAAAAACTTGAGGAGCGTAATTACAAATTTTCCGTAAGGGTCTTACAAATATAATGTACAGGGGTAGTTTGGGACTTTTACATAGCGTGCAAGGTAGTCTAGCGAACAAATTTTTAGCTTATGAAAAAGTAATCTAGAGCTTTCCACTTTGTCGTGGTGGACGGCTCCAGATGGTTTGGAATATAGGGAGCCATCCCAACCTTGGGTGGGGATGGGCTCTCTGTATATTCGTGGGTGTGTATATATAGATATGCGTATATATGCATGTTTGTATATATGTATACAGAGCCGATCCATTGATAGCAAATGCAACTTAGCTAAGTTGTCAGCGCTAATCCGGCCGTTCATACTCAATCCGTGGATGGTCCAGATCATTCTTTTCATGTTTTTTCAAGTCGATCTACCACATAATATAGCAGAGTGCACAGATGACCTTCTGCCAGTTCTCTATCATGATCTAATCTACCCAAGGACATCTGCCACATCGTGCATTGAAGGGTAGATTATCTATCAAGAAGGCATATATGAAGTGATACAGGGGATTGCTGACTCTGGGTGAGCTCATAGCTTATCTGGGTACACAAATTCCGCTTGAATTCCAATACCCACTTCACTTTTGTATTGAAGGATCCACCACCATTTTGTGAAGTTGCTCCCTTGTCGCTGCCGACCACCGTGAGCCGTCACAATGCTTATGCGAATCCTTCATTTCACATCTTTCCTTTAAATTCATGTGGGTCTCTAGCTTTGATGGGAAACTAGATTTATTCTGGCCAAAATTGCATATGATAACATGTTTGGCTTTTTTGAACTATTAAAGTTGAGATGCCTTATGTATGGTGGCGGGCGGTGGTGCTTCTATGTTGGTCAGAGTTTTAAGTGAATTAACCGCCGATCACCACATCCCCACCACCACATCAATCCTCCCACCAATCACCACTGCAGCCCACCGTTGATCACCCTAAACCCAAATCAACAACCATCGTCAACAAATTGCCCGACCCAATAGCCAATAATCACCACATCCGCACCACGACAAATAATTCCCCCACCCAGCTCCACCTTAACCCACCATTAAACCCGAACTCATAGCCACCATAGCAAGTGACCAATCCTGCGAATCGATGACAACTGCGAGTGGGTTGTTACTTTGCTTCGAGGAGAGATGATTGTATGACCGCTATAGGTTATGGTTGGGTTAAGGCAGTGCTCGCACTCGTCACCTGTGGCGGTGATCTGGACACAGTGAAGGCGGTTGTTTGTCAGATCGTCGATGTAGTTGTGATGGAGGTAGAAGAAGAGAGAGCTGCGAGGAGCTGCTGGTGTAGTGGAAGGATAATTTTCTCTCTCTACCAACCGTCCACAATACGACCAGATGACAGTTGGAGAAATAACCATTTCTCTAACGGTGGAGTGGGATCGTCCCTCCCCATATGTGTGTGTGTGTGTGTATATATATATATATATATATATTATACATACTCTAGTATTGAAATATTGTTCTGTATCATATGGTACATGGGTGTGATGCCCAAACATGTGAAATAGGTGATACAATATAGGTATCCCGATTTGGCAATTATGTTTCTAACACTCACGCAAATGAAGAAATCACTCTTTCAATTTCCTCTTTTGTAGCTTGCTAAATATTTACTGTTCTTCTATGATAACAAAAAGTTTCGAGCTATTGATATTAATCCTTTGATTCTTTGATAATGTTCCTTGGTTATATTTATACTGTAACGGTGGAATTTAATAATCTTTTTTAGGTGTAGGTTTAAATCCTGTTGACTTGTGTGCTTGAGTTGCTAGAAGGATCATTCAGAATTTCCCTTATGTGCTTATGAATTGGTAATTTGGTTGCTTGCTTTGAGAGTATCACATAGGCATTGCATTGCCCAGTCGCATGAAGTATAGTAGTAGTTGTTCGTGCAGTATGCTTTGGATTTGAAAAGACGTTGCTCTTTTTATAATCATGAACTATATGCTACCATTGAGGGGGGGGAAAAAAATGAATCTCATGATTCTTGATATGATTTGGTTCATGAACCGTAAAATCTGAATGAACTCTGATTTGCGAGAACTATGCTACCAAAATATGTACAAATATCCCTTGGTGAACTCCCAATAATAGCAATGGTAGTTGCTCTCATCTAATTTGTTTTACGTTATATGCGTAGCTAAATGTCACGGACCGAACTTCCCTAAGTCGAAACCGTGCGGCACTTAGCTAGATCAAGCCCCCGATTGCTTGCTAAGTCAGCCTAACTGTAGAGCTGGGCGATGTTGGAAACAAATATGCAGCGGAAGACAAGAGGTTGGGGAAAGGATTCCCCATACACTACTTGGAGAAAGCCTATAATACTCGAATACAAGGATGTCTTGGATGCCTTGGCCAAGTGAGGCCTTGGCTTTATATACTACTCCACCTCCTCAACGGACGGTGGAGATTACATGCAATCCTAAGGTGTGCATTATCCCTCTAGAACTCTCTAGACTATTTACAAGCCTCTCTAGTATTCTAGACTACTTCTAGAATACTCTCTTACCTTTCTAGAGCTACCATCTCTAGAATATTCACACATGTACAAGACCAAATTGTGTAGAGATGTCTTGAACCTTCCGGAAGCCTTGCCCTCTACTGCCAAGTAAGCGTCCACTTAAGCATCCCGTAAGCGCTTAATGAGCGCCCGCATGGCGTAACCTCCAAAAATCAGCCTCCTTATGAGCGGTTCGTGACATTCTCCCCCACCTAATTCGGCGACGCCCTCGTCACAACCTCCTCGTGATAGTGATCCACGAGGTCTTCGAACTGCCCGAGCTCTTCCGCTAACTCCCAAGTCGCTTCGTGCTCTGACAATCCCTTCCACTTGACCAAGTAGTGCTGCTTTGGCGGAACACCTCGTCCTTGTTCAAGCCTATCCCCAAGCACGTACTCGGCCTCACGCCTTTGCAAGTCATGCAAAACTTGCGATGCATCTAAGAGTTTAGCCTCATCGGCTTGACTCTCCCCCTTGACTTGTCGGCACACATGACAAGTCTTGACACACATTTGCACCTCCTCCTTCATTTGAGGCCAAAAGTATGCCGTAGTCACCAAGGCATATGTCCGTCGATGCCCCGGATGCACTGTCGACTGAGTGTCGTGACTCCCTCGTATGACCATTTTCCTTAGGTCTCTCCACTTCGGCACGTACACTCTTCCATCCCTTGTGTAGAGTAGGTCTCCCTTCACCCTATATCGTTGGGTCTTCCCACTCTTTGCAAGCTGTAGCAACTCTTTGGCTAAGGGATCTCGCTGTAGGCCCTCCTTGATTAGCTTGACGATCTCCCCCTTTGCCTTCGAAGTAGTCGACAACTTTTCCACCTTTGGTGGCACCATCCCACATGGTACCACGTTTTGTGGCTTGGCCCCCCGGTCAAGCTTGCCTTGATCGCCCACCTTCCTCCTAGGTGGTTGTCGCTTCTCGAACTCGTGCAGCACAACATCCTTCTTCCCCTTGAGGACGCCCATCAACTCCTTTGGTGGCTCCTCGGTCGATGGCGCGACATGGTCTTCAACCTTGAGACTTGCCAAGTAAGTGCCCTCACTCTTCTTGGTTTCCTCCCCTTCGACTTCTTGCACTAGTCGCATACCCGATAGCCGCATAGAAGTCATGGTGCTAGATGTTCCCCCGAACATAGGCACCACACAAGCCGCGCCTCGCTCCATTATGCACACCGCGTTGTTGTACGGTGACACAAGAGCGTTCACCTGTCGCAAGAAATCAAGGCCTAACACCACCTTGAAATCATCCATCCGCGCGACAGAGAAATTTACAAACCCCTTCCATTTGCCAAGACACATTTCCACCCGTCGAATTGTGCCTTGTAGGGTCTTTGCTTCGGCGTTGACGGTTTTTAGCCAACCTCCCCCGTCAACCACATTGAGGCCCAACCGTTCGGCCTCTCCCATCGTGATGAAGTTGTGAGTCGCCCCCGTATCCATTAACACATGAGCGGGCTTCCCATTCAACTTCGCTTCCATGTAGAGCAACCCCTCGCTCTTAGAAGCTTGTCCCTCACTCGTCGGGACTCGCGGCACATTTTTCTTTTGGAGCGCATTTAGGACTTGTATCGAGCCTATGTCCACCGTCTCGCACTCGGCCTTCTCCTTTTCCTCAATCAAGGCAGCCATCTTGCCTTGTCGCGGGCAATCCCTTGCCCAATGCAGTCATCCGCAAAAGAAGCAATCCTTAAGCTTGCGGCTCACATGTCTCTCTTGTAGCTTGCCGTGGCCCTCGATCTTGCTTGTGCTAGCGTGTTTGTCCCCTTTGTGCCACGCCTTAGGGCTCTCTCCCCCACCATTGGCGTGGTTGCCTTCCGAAGCTTCATCTTCCCACTTTGGCTTTGAAGATTCACCACCTCGATCGTACTCCGTCAACGACTCCGCCATTGCTATGGCTTCATCGACATCCTTCACGCCCCGGCGTTGAAGTTCCTTCTTGGCCCAACTTTGGAGGCCGTCGACAAAGTTGAATAGAAGATCTTCCTCTGCCATATTCGGAATGTGAAGCATAAGTGTAGTAAACTCCTTCACATATTCGCTTATGCTACGCTTATGCCTCAATTCTTTCATCTTCTTTCTCGCTTCGTAGGCTACATTCTCCGGATAGAACTGCTTTTTGATCTCCTTTTTGAACACCTCCCACGTATCTATGGTGCACAACCCCTTTTCTATATCGCAATGCTTTCTACGCCACCATAGAGTTGCGGTATCCGTAAGATAGAGAGTCGCAGTTCTTACCTTTTTCTTCTCATCCGTAATGCTAGCACCCTCGAAATATTGCTCCATATGCCATATGAAATTATCGAGCTTGTTGGCATCCCGCTTGCCTCCGAACTCCTTTGGTCTTGGCGTGTCCACCCTTGGATTGGGAGTGGCAACCGCTCCACTCGCTATAGCTCTCTTACACATCGCCGTGTCTTGCCTTATCTCCTCCACGCCAACCTTCACCACATCGAGTTGTTCTTGTAAACTTGTGAACAACTCCGTGAACCTTTCACGTAGCTCGTCTTGGGCGCCCACCGCCCTCTTGAGCGACTCGAGCTCTTCTAAGACGTGACCCTCCAACGTCTGTAGATTTTGCTCGACCATTCCCACGTGATCCTTGACATCATCCATAGCAATCTCCAAGTGACCCGTTCGGCCATCCAATGAAGCAAATTCATCCCTCGACTTGCTTTGGCCTCGACCACCCTTCTTCCCACCGGCAGGTGGTAATGGATCTCGCCCACGCTCGACCACGACCACATTCTCTTCGGCCACTCCGGATGCTTCAACGCTAGTATCCTTGCCTGCCATTGTTGTTCCTTGCTTGGCACGACCCGTCGTAACCAAGCTCTGATACCACTTGTCACGGACCGAACTTCCCTAAGTCGAAACCGTGCGGCACTTAGCTAGATCAAGCCCCCGCTTGCTCGCTAAGTCAGCCTAACTGTAGAGCTGGGCGAAGTTGGAAACAAATATGCAGCGGAACACAAGAGGTTTGGGGAAAGGATTCCCAACACACTACTTGGAGAACTGTCTAGACTATTTACAAGCCTCTCTAGTATTCTAGACTACTTCTAGAATACTCTCTTACCTTTCTAGAGCTACCATCTCTAGAATATTCACACATGTACAAGACCAAATTGTGTAGAGATGTCTTGAACCTTCCGGAAGCCTTGCCCTCTACTGCCAAGTAAGCGTCCACTTAAGCATCCCGTAAGCGCTTAATGAGCGCCCGCATGGCGTAACCTCCAAAAATCAGCCTCCTTATGAGCGGTTCGTGACATAAAGCTCTATATCCTGTAATCATAGTAACAGTGTTAAGATTTTTCTTTTGGGAACAAGTATGCATAGTTGAAGAAGATATGAAACACCCGAGGAAGGTGAAACCCATGTACATGGAATCACCAAGAGCAAAAAAAAAAAAAAGAGTAATAGAAGGCTAGTAAAAGTTTCACCTGCTACAATAAGGAAGAAGCCTAGAAAAACAGACCTAGGAGGAGCACTTCTCCCAGGAAAAACCCATTAAAAGCTCCATGAATCGAGCATCTGATCCAGGGAACTTCTCCTTAAGCCAAAAGAACAGCAGGTTATCTCATTTTTATTAATAAAGATCAATGTCTGAGTGCAGCCAGAAGGGCTTAGGCCTAATCTGAAAGAACTAATTTTTTAGCTGACCGTGAGCATATTAACATGTTGGAAGCATTTCTTTTGTTCTTGTTGTGATGGAAAAGGAGAACCGTGTCGTTATCTCAGCGTAAATCAACTAGTATCTCGTTACTACATGCTTAATCCATAGTCATTACCATCATTTATTTTTTGTTTTATAAAAAGTTTTTAAAAGTCATTTCAGATGATGAACTACAGCCCCGCTAAATATAGATGCTCCAACAATCAACATCTCAGAAGATCATCCTGGGACTTGAACACTAATCTAAACGCTGCCCTAATTTCTTCCTGATATCAAGTTCAATTCTCAGCCAACCTGACACAAGATGATTCTTCTAAGCAATTCGTAAGTGAAGAAGTCGGCCTTATCTGGCAAAGTATCTTGACAAGTTTCTTTCCAAGTTAATGATTGGGTGAAAACTGTCTTCCGCTTGAATGAATCTCTGTCGCCATTCCAAGCCCTCCCCCTTCCGGCGAAAAACCCATTTTAGCTTTGCCTTTTTTCCGTCTTCCTTCTTTCCTACGAGTAATCTACTCTTTTTGCTAACATTCCGTCTCTAGAGGGTGAGCCTTGGCGTTATGATAAGGCTGACTTGGATGTCAATGCGGAACCAACATCTCCCCAAAAGCTGGGGCCCCACTTCTCAACGATATTCTCTCTTTATCTCTTGAAAAAGGTTATTCTTAGGTCAGCTAAGCTTATTCACTATTGTGTTAGTCATAAGCTGTTCTTATTGGTCAATTGAAATGAGATGTTTTCTCACTTGGTGTATGTTGTTTAATGCAGTTCTCTGACCTTTGAGGGTGTTCGAAGATTATTGGAGAAGGACCTGGGCTTAAATGCATATGCATTGGATGTGCACAAGAGATATATTAAGCAATTGTTGGAGAAGGTGCCTGTTTCAAAATATGTACTTCTGGTCTGCATAATACGTCCATATAGTACATCTACGGATAGGTAGAGGGTCCAGTAAAGATAAATAATCTCCTAATCATGTAACAGGAATTAACAGATTTGTGGTGAAGGATTTTCCTGTTACTGAGGTTAATACTAACAGAGAAATTTTTAACTTGTCGAACTTACATAGTTTTTATGATAAATCGACGAGGTATGACAATACTATATTAATGCTTTGATTTGTTTTCTCCAAATATATGTGTACATTATTTCTAATTGACTCTATCATGACTGGACAACTTGAAGACTAGGAGAATAACCTGTGACTTGGTGTTTTATCTGAGAGAGGGAGAGAGAGAGAGAGAGAGGGAGAGGGAGAGGGAGAGGGAGAGGGAGAGAGAGTGAGAGGCCCATCTTTTATTACAATAGACATTCACTTAAGAGCTATGGGCCTTTCTTTTTGCTTATTTTGGCATTACGTGAGTGATTCAGGATTTGGTTGAGAAATTTCTGCATTCTTGGTCTCTTTATTATAGGAAGAGAAAAGTGATTAATATGTGGAAAATGTCACTGGCTAGCGTAGAGTGTGAATCGCTTGTTCAACTTTTTTAAGTCTTGACAAAAGTTTGAGTAACATTGGGATTTGATTTTGGAAAATTTTGGATCAAATCACGATCACTTTACAACATCGGCTTGAAGCTATTTTTCAGCAAAGTTAGCTCTATGCTATGGATGGTGTTTTTAAGAAATTACTAAAAGCAGTTTCAATGTGGCAAAATGACCTATAAGTTTAGTGTTTGAATAAAAGGTGCTAAAGGTCTTTGTAATAAATAGGCATATTTACTTTACTTGGTCAGACCTGATTATGAAGAAATGATTAATTAGTCCTCGTTTTGTTGGATTATGATTTAATCAGTGTTATATCTTTTGAAAGCTAATGTAATCAGTTTTGATATCTAATATCTTTGCCAAACACCTAACAACCTGATTTAATCCAACCTAAAAGATTTGACCTTGCCATAATCAATTCCAAACAGGATCTTAAATTGTGTTTGTTATATTGGGAACAAAATGTTCAAGGATATTGGTCAATGAAACAGTTCCAGAACGTACCCATGGAGTTCGCTATCGATCTCATATGTTGTATACCTCTTGCTTGATCTTGAAATTTAAATTCTAGTCACTTTACTTCACACCTGAGTTCGGGATCGAATAGTTATTTCCACAGCTTCTTAAAAATGCTGTACACTTGATTCTTTCTTTTTACGGAATGAATAGTGATATTTGATTTTATCTCCTGTTCTAAATGCTAGACTTTGCAAGGCAATGATGAAGACAATGCCTCCAAGAGTTCCGGGGAGACGGTAGAAAAAAATGATTTTTCAACTAAAGAAGAAGTGACAGAGTCACCTGAAGAATATCAGGCGAAGAAAGATTTAAAGGAAGCAGGCGAAGAAGATAAGGAGAAAATGGACGACTCTCCTGTTATGGGCCTTCTAATAGGAAATAAATCAAGAAAATCTGGAGTGGTGGAAACTGATGGTATGGGAAAGAATGAAATTCCAAGTGAGAGCACAATAAAGAACGCCATTTGGAAAAGAGCTGCTTATTTTAGGGCTAACTCTGAGTATGGACTGAAATTATAAGTTTGATGTTTCCTTTAGTAGGATCTGTGTCGTCCACCCTTTGCGTGGTCAGGTAATTGTGTTTTTTTTTCTTGCTTCCCTTTCTTTTTCAGGAAAATTACAATGGCTGGTGTTCGCCGACTTTTGGAGGAGGATCTAGAACTTAATAAACTTACTCTCGACCCCTTCAAGAAGCTTATAACTGAGCAACTAGACAAGGTGCGTGAAGCAATTCAGGATATTGTCATTTAATATCTGAAAGGAGCAAATGCAAACTTCCTAATCATCATTACTCTACTAATTGACAGGTTTTATCCTCGAACATTTCTAAATCGAGTGTTGTTAAGAAGAGAAGCTCTGCATGTCTAAGCAAAACATCTAAAAGGAGTAGCAGTGGAGGAACCTCTGATTCTTCGGATAAGGATAGTGAAGACCTAGAAGACAAGGTAAAATCAAAGAAGAAAAATGCTCCGAAAGGAAAAGTTCAGAGGTCTGAAGTGCTCAAAAAACGTAAAAGGACTGCAAAGGAAACCCAGCTGTCTAACAAGAAGCAGAACAAGCTTGCAGAACCAGAATCAGAGGGAAATAGTGACGCCAAAGATGATGGAAATGTATCTGAAGATGGTCATTCTCAATCCTCTGCTGAAAAAACTGTGAAGGTCATGTACGGTTATTTTCGTGAAGTCTTGATAATGTCTTTGAAAATGAATTAATCACACGTTCGTGAACTGCAGACAAAAGACGTATCACTTCCTGTGTATGGGAAACGGGTGGAGCATCTAAAATCAGTAATCAAATCTTGTGGGATGGGGTACTTCTTTCTCGTACTTGCGACGAACCTGTTTATCATTGTTGATGCCTAAATCTTCTTTGCCTCTTTCTTTCTCTACTTTGAACAGCGTTCCTCCTTCGGTTTACAAGAAAGCTAAGCAGGTACCTGACAACAAACGCGAGGGCATCCTAATAAAGGAGCTAGCGGAAATTCTTTTGAGAGAAGGGTTATCTACAAATCCTACAGAGAAAGGCAAGTGTTATAATAGGACTTGCCACTAAAGCTTGCTTGTGATTGCTTCTTTATAATCTCTAACATCCATGAGCAGTCTCCATGAGGATGCTGATTTAGGTACTTCAACCATAGGACATGCTACTAATGCTTTAACTTGCCTAACCAACCAGGGTATATCAGTTTTCAGAATCATAGCTGTTCGTTATATATTTTATGAAGAGTAACAACTCAGAAGGAACCGGAACTAGAAACAAAAAGACAACTATGTTTTGGGACTGCTTGAAGTATGCTCTGTCCTATTCCATTTTTGTTTTATTTTTTCCTCCTTTGTTAGCTTGTGAGCCATCTTGTTCTACCTGGATGCTGTTGGTTGATATTTTCTTTTTCTCCCTTTCTAGTCATAGAGGGAATAGGAAGGTTGGCATTTGTAACTCTTGTAAACTTGTGCTTTTTATGGCTGTGTTTCTGGCTTGCTATACTAGTGTGAGTTTTTGTGCGTTGTTCAGCTGAAAGTTTCTGAAACTTAGGCCATCATGGGTAGAAAATTATTGGTGCACATTCCCCTGTGATTTGCACTGGGTTGTAACTCATCTTCAGTTATTAGCTGGTGGTTCTACATATGTCATTAGCATACGTGGATTGTCGCTGAGATCCTTCCCACATGCCCTGCCTGCAAAAGAAGTAAAACACAGGCAAGAAACATAGACAAACTTTTTGTAGTTTGTGTTTTCTTCTGCTTACTCTCCCACAATGTCTTGTTAATGGAGTTTAATTTTCTGATCCTAAAAGGGGAAATGACATTCAAATGAAACAACTTTCAAGGCAAGTATAAATCAGTTGATGATATCAACTGACCGTGATAGTTATCCTGAACAAATGCTTAAAAACTTTCGAGGACCATAGGATCTCAAGTGTTTCCAGTGTGTAAGGTTCCAATTGGTCTAGAGATGCTTGAGTTATTCTACAACCATTCGACTCCCGGAAATGTTC
The DNA here is from genome assembly GCA_033065855.1 of Escallonia rubra. Taxonomy (NCBI): domain Eukaryota; kingdom Viridiplantae; phylum Streptophyta; class Magnoliopsida; order Escalloniales; family Escalloniaceae; genus Escallonia; species Escallonia rubra. The sequence goes on along the minus strand of JAVXUO010001590.1, from coordinate 11,712 downwards.
ATGAAATTGGCAATTACACTTAGGACAGTTCTCTGTGCACATGAATTCATTTAACAGATTGACATCATGTGATGTTGCTCAGAGATCAAAGACGCCAGAAAGAGAAAGGAAAGAGCAAAAGAACTTGAAGGCATTGACATGAGCAACATTGTTTTAAGTTCACGCAGAAGATCAACGACCAGTTTTGTTCCGCCTCCAAAACCCAAAGTACCTGTTGAAAGTGATGGGGATGATACAGAAGATACTGATAAAGGCGACGATGACGACGATAGTGACGGTGACGGCAATGATAATGATGCTGAAGACAGTGGTGACAGTAAGAGTGAAGAAGAGCTTCAGGAAGGCAAGTCCTTTTTCTTACAAGGTTTATTTTGACCTTCTGTATATTTAGTTGATTGATCCAAATTGATGACCACCAAATAATTTCTTTTTAAGCTTCTATGTTAACCTTGAGGCCGAAAACCACAGCTCTGCAGAAAGCAATGGTGTCATTTCTAACAAGTAACAACAGAACTAAGATTAGTACTCCTCTGCTTGCGCTCGCTCCTGCCTTTTTGTCAAACCACAGCTCGTAAGTTCAGAAGCCTCGATAATCAAAATCTAGGTCAAGGGCCTAAAGTCCCTTTGTCTTGAAAGGAAACTTTAGGTGACAGTGGTCACCCTGCCTTTAAGTTTGAAAGGAACCTCAAGGTGAAGTGAACCCTTCACCAAAATGAAGGATTTATTTTGAGTGTTAAAAGACTCCACCGACTTTCTCTGTCTGGGCCTATATTCGGTTCTTGAGAGAAACCCAGTTCACATGACCATGTCTTCCTATATCGAGGCCGGAAATACCTTCTCTCCTTTCATGAGCTTTTAGTTGGTAATTTTACGTCTGCCATGCATCAAAACTATGAAGAGTTCTTTAGACTGTACCTTCCACCACATTCAGAGTGTCTTCAGAAAAGCTCTTGTATTCCTCTTTTACGGAATCAACGCAATGAAGGCCCTGTTGAAGCTTTTTAGAACCTCGGTTCCTATGCAACGCTGTCATGACATCTGGTGGTATGTAGTGAAATCATCTCATTGAGGCTCTTGCCATCACTTAAGCTCTCTGAAGCACGGACACCCCTCCTAGGGAGGGGTTTGGTGTCCTAGACGGACGGACACCCCGACACCCTCCGGACACCGCCCGACACGTGTCCGACACCGCCAATCGGTGTCCGAATTTTTTTATTTTTTTTTTAATTTTCCGACACCGTGTCGGACACTTCATCGAGTGGTGTCGGACACGGTGATGTGCAGTGTCCGAACGTTTGAAGCTACTTCGGAATTTTTGGAACAAATTTCAGGGGTCGTCGTCTTCTCTCTCACCTCATCTGTCGGCCGTGTTCTTCTCTCTTGTCGCTGTGATGCTGGATCTGTCGCCGATGTTGCCGGATCTATCGCCGAGGTTGCCGGAGACGACAGATCTGAAAGTCGTCGATGTTGTCGGAGCCGACAGATCTGAAAGGCGCCGGCGTTGCCGGATACGGAAGCCGACAGATCTGTCCATCGTCGCTGTCGCCGTCACCAGATCTCTCGCCATCGTCGCCGGAGGCCTCCACCGCCGTCGCTTACCCACAGGTCTGCTTCTTCTCTTTGTCTCGGCAGTCGTCTCCTTCCTCTTTTCTTCCTCTTCTCTGTGTCTTCTCTTTCTCGCGAGTCGCGACCCACAGATATCTTTCCCTTTTTTTTCCTTCTCCCTTTTCTCCCTTTCTTTCTTTTTCTGTGACTATACTAAAGGACACCAGATATGGCCCTTTATAAATTGCACTATCCCCCTTTATTTGGTACCACCAAATAAATGAATAGAATATGACTTGTATTTATTTAAATTCTTTATTTTAGTAGTTTTTTTATTATTGTTTGTTATTATAGTTTATGAAATGTATTTGATATATATATATATATATATAATAATAAAAATATTAAAAAAATAGCGGTGTCCTGCGGTGTCCAAAATCCGATTTTTTGGAAATTGCGGTGTCCGGTGTCCCCGTCAGTGTCCGTGTCCGACACCGTGTCCGTGTCCGTGCTACCTAGCTTAAGCTCCTAGAGAATCCTCATCCCCCTCCCCCAAATCCACACCATTCACTACTTCCTTCTAATCTATGTTTACTGCAAATGACCATACTGTTCCTGTGAGCTTCATCTGCCTATGAAAAATGTTTGGTGTTATCTACTTGCAACTATCATACCCTAGGCTTCTGGTGCTATTACACGTATTTTGGAACTACCACCTTCCCAGCTCTGCAATAGTTTCTCTCCACAGCTTCTCCTTCATATAGGCCACCGGTATCGCCCTTTCAATCTCATCTCTCCTCTGAAGCTGGTGCTAATGATTTACCTCTTCACTTCTCTTGACATCCGCCTATGGAAACTAATTTGAAAATCAACAACGTGCTGAGTTCCAGTTGAAAATAGAACAGCTTTTTTGTGGCATTTTAGTGCAACGATGAAAATGAGAATCTGGGACAAATGGGCATGTTAGCAATTCAAGACACCAATTAACAAGAAGAAGATAATGTATTGTTTCTGACACGAAGGATACTGAATGTCCTTATTATGTCTTATATTTAAACATTTTTTTCTTAAATTTGCAGATGATGAGGGTAGCGATTAAAGCCTGCATAACTGACCTGCAAGATGGCTAACAAGCGCCTGTGCCTAGAAGTACAAAGATATAACGTAATCCAGTGTCCTTGTTGGATTTGCTGCCTTTTGCCTACGCTGGGTTTGTTGGTTATTGATCTAGCTAAGTAAAGAAATAGGGAGTTATTAATTGCGAGCCACAGGGATTTTTCTCTTTGCTCCTTGGTTAGTAGTTTTACCTCAGAACAGTTATATATATTTAGACTTGCCTTTTTAGGTCATAAATAGTAGAATGCCTTTAAGATGGAAGTTTTCTCTGTGAGCCTGGTAGGGGTTCTATTGTTTCATCATCTTGGCACGACTCTTTCTTTATGGACGCTTCAAAACTTTGATATTGTAACTAAACTCAGTATGGATCTGCACGGATGTAGCCAAATTCCCCTCAACATGCAATTCAAAATTTGACAAAATGGTGAAAGAGGAAGATGGGATCCAAATTGTAGGCAGCCTATGCAGGCCCAGTTTCCACCCAATAGCTTCTTGTGTTACTTTGACAAGGAATTAGATAGAATCGTAAAGGCATTAAAATTAGAAAAGCTGCAAATGCTTTTCAAAATTACGGGGGGTCCCGATCACAATATTAAAACTTTTAGGGACAAAAAAGAAAAGAAAAGGAAAATCACAAGAATGTTCTAACTATAAGAGGTGGTTGCAAAGGCAGTCGCTACACCTAATGACAAAGTGGAAACACTATTATCTAGTGTTAGTTCATGGGGAAACACGTTGTTAGTTGCATAAGGCTAGGAATCAAAAGTAGGTAGTTTTGATGAAAACTACCATCTTCTCTTTCTCTCTCTCCCCCTCTCTCTCTCTCTCTCTCTCTCTCTCTCTCTTTCTCTCTCTCACACACACACACCTACCTGATACTTCTAACTATAAGAGGTGGTTGCAAAGGCAGTCGCTACACCTAATGACAAAGTGGAAACACTGTTATCTAGTGTTAGTTCATGGGGAAACACTGTTATCTACTGTTAGTTCATGGTCAAACCATGTGAACTATATATATATATATATATGAGAGAAAAGCGAGTACGTTGTTAGTTGCCTAAGGCTAGGAATCAAAAGTAGGTAGTTTTGATGAAAACTACCTTATTCTTTCGTCTCTTACTTTCTCTCCCCCTGATCCTCTCTCTCTCTCTCTCTCTCTCTCACACACACACACACACACACACACACACACACACACACACACACACCTGATACTCCTTTCACCTTCCATCGTCGGTCTCCTGTCGCCGGCAACCTCACAAACCACTGTTGCATCATTAGATACCACCCACCACGACCACCATCACAAACCATCGCCACCATTACAAAACCCGACCATCTCTCTCCCCCCGCCCATCACATAACACACTATGACCACATCACAAAACCAACCACCATTACATCGAACAAACCCATAATCGCCCCCCTTCCTTTTGAATTCCAAAACTTTATAGACGAATACATTAATTTTGACTTAAATTTGTTGAATTGGAAATATTTGGATTAATAGTGAATGAATTTCTCAAATTGGCTAGTCTATGACAGCGGTGGGTGGTGGCGATGAAGGCTGGCAATTGGGTGAGAGAAACGGCAGTGGTGGGTTTCCGTACAATGGCTGATATTTGTATTGGTAGGGTGGAGGGTCATCGGCCACGGATGCCGGCAGGAGACGGAGGCGACATCAATGATGGTAACTTTGTGCTCTTACAAATATTGCAGGGAAACTCTTTATATATAACACATAAGATCAGATTAGATAAGGGCGAGGCAACATCCACTCATCGTCAATTGCCCTTGTTTTCTTCAGCGATTCATCATGAATTTCAGTAGTTGCAAACCTATAGGCAATAGACTTTAATGGTGGTTGAGGGTGGTAACAGAAGTTGGGGTCCGTGATGATGGGGTCGTGGGTGGTCTGCAGCAGCCGTTGGTGGTGTTTCGCTAACGATAGAAGCTGGCGATTGGGCGACGGGGCAATGGCCAATTCTGTTTTGTCTCAGGCGAAAAAGTACGACTGGCAAAGGAGGCAGGCGAGGGGGTGAGGCGGCAGTGGCTGATCTCATGGGAGAAAATAGGCTTGACAGTGGTGGGTTATGGCAGTGACGGAGATTCGGCCTGCGACAGAGGCTAGGCGAGGACGGTGGCCGGTGATGGGGGTTGTCTGGTGGCTGATCAGCTGAGCCTGAGAGATAATGACGGGGAGGGAGGAAAACACAGAACATGACCAAAACGGCGTAGTTTTGGCCTTTAGCCTTAGGCAAGTTCCCTATATATATATATATATATGTATATCTATGTATGTATGTATATGTATGTATATATATGTATATACATATATATATATATATGTATGTATATATATGTATATATACATGCATATATGTATGTAGATATATATATCTATGTATGTATGTATATGTATGTATATATATGTATATACATATATATATATGTATATATGTATACATATATATGTATATATGTATGTATATATATGTATATATACATGCATATATATATACATGCATATATGTATGTAGATATATATATCTATGTATGTATGTATATGTATGTATATATATGTATATACATATATATATATGTATATATGTATACATATATATGTATATATGTATGTATATATATGTATATATACATGCATATATATGCATGTATATATATGTATATATACATGTATATATATGTATATATACATGCATATATATGCATGTATATATACATATATATACATACATATATACATATATATGTATACATATATACATATATATATATGTATATACATATATATACATACATATACATACATACATAGATATATATATCTACATACATATATGCATGTATATATATATGCATGTATATATACATATATATACATACATATATACATATATATGTATACATATATACATATATATATATATATACATATATATACATACATATACATACATACATAGATATATATATACATATATATATGTATATATATATATATACATATATATATATATATGTACATATATATATATATATCTATGTACATATATATATATATATATATATATATATATATATGGGGATAGATCCACACCCATCGGTGGGAAAAATTTAATTTCTCCACCGAACCGCAGGTAACAGCAGCGGTTGGGAAAAAGAACTGCATTAATGGCAAAAATGGCAAGAGAAAATGGCGAGAAAATGGTGAAATGGTGAGAAATTGGTGAAAATACCATGAGAAATTGGAAAAAGGACACCAACCGCATAAAGAAGCAGCGGTTGGCATTAATTTCCCCTGCCACGTGTCGTCTTCCACGCCTGCCACGTGGCCCAACCCCATGGCCCCTGCCACGTGTCGTCCCCCCGCGCCTGCCACGTGGCCCAACCGCATGAACAACCCGCGGTTGGGGGAGATGGCCCTGCCACGTGGCCTCCCCCGCGCCTGCCACGTGGCCCACCGCGTGAAGGGGCCCCGCGGCTTGCCCTTCCCCCACGCCTGCCACGTGGCGCCCCCCATGCGCGGGTGATGCCCCACCTGGCGTCCTTCCCTCCCCCGTGACTGTCCTTCCCTCTCCTTTTTTCTTTGTTTGCAGCTCACTTCAGAGTCTGCCAAATTTTTTTTTGCAGCCTATTCGGGCACTTTGCAGAGACCACTCAAGGGTATTTTTTTTTCCCTCTTTTTTCTTCTCTCTTCCTCACTTTTCTCTCTTTATAATCCGCTCCCCCCAACCCTTCTTCTCCACAAACCAAAAAATTTTAGCGCTAGAAGATCGGTGGATAATCGCTAGAAGATCGGTAGATTTTTCTTCAAATACATCAAGTCACAACAAGTAAGTATTTTGAATTTCCTTATAATTCAATGTTAGGTTTATACAAATCAGCGTATTACATTTAGCGTATTACATTTATAGCGATTCAAAATAGCGTATTACATTTATAGACAGCTTTTCACGAATTTATAAAAAATAACTAGAGCGAGATTTTGCCAAAGTGAAAAAAAGAGACCCTAGTTATTCTGAAAGGATCTGTATCAGGTAAAAATTTCAGATTTTTCCAAAGACCGTAAAGGGGCTAACTGATACGGGGAACCGTGTACCTTTGCAGTCTAATTTAAAATACCAAGCTAGCGCGATTTCGCGCGAAACTTTTATGAGAACCCTAGGATGTTGGGAAGTTCCATTCCCCAGGATTTCGCGCCATTCCGGAGCCGTTAGCTATTTTTTTGGCCGAACGGCCCTTTCAGCGCTCGCCCTTTAATTAGACAGTTTTTTCACGAATTTATAAAAAATAGCTAGAGCGTGATTTGGCAAAAGTATAAAACAGAGACCCTAGTTATTCTGAAAGGATCTGTATCAGGTAAGAATTTCAGATTTTTCCAAAGACTGTAAAGGGGCTAACTGATACGGGGAACCGTGTACCTTTACAGTCTAATTTAAAATACCAAGCTAGCGCGATTTCGCGCGAAACTTTTACGAGAACCCTAGGATGTTGGGAAGTTCCATTCCCCAGGATTTCGCGCCATTCCGGAGCCGTTAGCTAATTTTTTGGCCGAACGGCCCTTTCAGCGCTCGATCCGGACACCGGTTCGCGATTTTTGCGCGAAAAATCCGTAAAGTACTTTTTAGGCCAAGGATGAACTCACGAAGCGTAAAGTAGCATTTCGAGGCACATTTGAGATTTTTCCTGATGCCAGGGGCATTTTGGTAATTTGCCCAACCGCGAGGGGTGTTTCGGTAATTTTCCCGCGCCAAGTTTTTAATTAGACAGTTTTAGTCTAGGAATGTAATCACAGAACCTGAAATGTTGTTTTGAAGCTGGTTCGGGGGCGTTGGGGTGATAGTGAACCCCCGGGGGCATTTCGGTAATTTGCTGCTCATCGGGGGCTATTTTGCTAGGAAGGATCCAGCTTAAAGGGCCATACCTTAAAATAACTTTTAGTTCAGCAAAGGGTGTCAGACACCCAAAAACTTTTATTGTTCCGGGTGAATTCAGGAACTTGTGACGCACCGGCGATGACTGCCAGGGGGTATTTTGCATAAGTAGCGGGTGTTTTGGTAACTTTCCCCCTTTAAAATTTTTCCTGATATATTTGGTATATAATTTACGTAATACATTTAAAAACTTGACTTTAAAGCGGTTTTGAGGTCTTGGGGGTGTAGGGGCCATCGGGGGGTATATTGCTATATAACCACGTTGGCGCTAAATTCAGTGAGAACTAGCGTAATTAAGCGTTCGGAGTGGTGGGAAGTGAGGATTTGTTTTAATACATTGAAATAATGACTGTTCCCAACCCATTCTGGTCGCACCCAAAGGCCCACTACGGTCCCACTTTGCATGACACGTCCGCACAAGCAACATACATTTTCAACGCTCACAACCGGTCAAAGCATGCACGCTCAAGTAACGTGACCAAGCCTCATGACGCTTCGACCGTCGCACTTCGCACGTTGTCCATCGACGCGCCATGACACTTGCCCAAGGAAGTTGGCCTCGGCCTCCCCCTTGGGGTCGGCCTCGGCCTCGGCCTCCCCCTTGTGGCTTAGCACCTTCACTTCTCTTCAAGAGGCCTTGCATCCTTCGCGACGCCCTTCGCCCATCATCCAGACATCAACCTCGCGACGTCCGTCGTGCATCACCTTACGGACGTTCGTACATCAACCTCGCGACGTCCGTCCTGCAACAACCTCTCGTCGCCCGGACACAACTCCGCGACCCCCGTCGCCCGGACACAACTCCGCGACCCCCGTCGCCCGGACACAACTCCGCGACCCCGTCGCCCGGACACAACTCCGCGACCCCCGTCGCCCGGACAGAACTCCGCGACCCCGTCGCCCGGACACAACTCCGCGACCCCCGTCGCCCGGACACAACTCCGCGACCCCCGTCGCCCGGACACAACTCCGCGACCACGTCGCCCGGACACAACTCCGCGACCCCCGTCGCCCGGACACAACTCCGCGACCCCGTCGCCCGGACACAACTCCGCGACCCCCGTCCTCCACGACGCTCATCATCCGTCGCCCGGACGTCGTCTTCATGACCCCCGTCACCGACGTCTGGGCGTCACACTCCAACACTTCGCCGCGCCCGTGCGCCGCGCCGCTGATACAGCCGTGCCCCCAGGCTCTCTGTCACACTACCGTGCCCCCGGCCCCATAAGCACTTTGTCGCGCCCATGCGCCACCATTGACACCAACGTGCCCCCGGCACCTTACGCACTCTGTCGCGCCCATGCGCCACCATTGACACAAACATGCCCTCGGCACCTTACGCACTTCATCGCGCCCATGCGCCACAATCATGTCATCATGCCCCCGGGCACCTTACTCACTTCATCGCGCCCATGCGCCACAATCATGTCATCATGCCCCCGGGCACCACACTCATTCATCACACCATGCGCACCTTGCCTTGGTCATGGAACATGCTTCAACCCACTCTCCGGAGTGTACATCATCCGCGGGGATAGGCGACTCCTCCGGGACACTATCTCTGCCAGGGAGCTCTTCAACTCCCCTTCCGCCAGGTAGACGGCTCCTCCGGGATGCTACCTCGGCCAGTCGGGTAGACGGCTCCTCCGGGATGCTACCTTGACATGCTCCGAGTGCTCCGGCACAAGGACTCACCCGCGGGGATAGGCGACTCCTCCGGGACACTATCTCTGCCAGGGAGCTCTTCAACTCCCCTTCCGCCAGGTAGACGGCTCCTCCGGGATGCTACCTCGGCCAGTCGGGTAGACGGCTCCTCCGGGATGCTACCTTGACATGCTCCGAGTGCTCCGGCATAAGGACTCACCCGCGGGGATAGGCGACTCCTCCGGGACACTATCTCTGCCAGGGAGCTCTTCAACTCCCCTTCCGCCAGGTAGACGGCTCCTCCGGGATGCTACCTCGGCCAGTCGGGTAGACGGCTCCTCCGGGATGCTACCTTGACATGCTCCGAGTGCTCCGGCATAAGGACTCACCCGCGGGGATAGGCGACTCCTCCGGGACACTATCTCTGCCAGGGAGCTCTTCAACTCCCCTTCCGCCAGGTAGACGGCTCCTCCGGGATGCTACCTTGGCCGGCCGGGTAGACGGCTCCTCCGGGATGCTACCTCGGCCTGCGGAATAGGCGACTCCTCCGGGACACTATCTCCGTCAGGGTGCCTGCGTGACTGGCCTACGTGCTCCGGCACTGGGGGCTTGCGTCGGCACCCCTAGGGACTATGACCCCCGGGTCACTCCGAGACGGGAGCAGGTCTTCGGAGGGCATCGCGCCTAGTTCACCTGGCAGTTGGGCGTCGGGTCTTCCCCACCGCTGCCAGGCCTGGGACTCCGCAAGGGCTTGGATTGGAGGCTAGATCAAGGGGTTCTCTGGCCACACCGACGCGGTGGGAGCCAGTCTTTCCAGACAGACAGAGCGACGCTGTGAGGAGCAGGCCGGTTGAATATGCGATCTGACAGTCCGTGGAGCACCGGCACCCGTGGACCCCCCGGTGACGTGTCACTCCCGGGGAGCGCCACGTGTCGGTTTATGACATCATCATCTCAATCTCTATAAATAGAGGTCTTGAGAATTCATTTGAAAGAGAAAAAAAGAGAAGAACATTTTGGACATTTTCACTTTCTCACTCTAGAATTCTAGAGAGAGAAACATACAGGACCCTGACTTTGGACCTAAGCATCGGACTGTGACTGTCATCGTGTATTCATCTCGCGCTATCGCCCTCGCAGCACTGCCACCCTCGAGCTCTGTCTGGGAAGCCCTTGGTCTCTGCCCTTGTTCCACCCTTGCTGTGTCTCACATCAACATACTTGGAAGCTGACTCGGACTGCAGCCTTTGTGGCACCTCCACGTAAGTACGAACCCACTTTCCTTGGCATCATTTTGGCGACTCTGCTGGGGAGGTGAGCATCGTATTGCAGTCTGCCTATCTTCCACACTCAGCAACCATGGCTTAGCAACGAAGGGCTACCAGGACTAACAGTCACAACCTCAACCCAGCCATTCAATGAAGTTCCATTTTCCAGACTTAGAAAATTTTCAAGTTATATTGCTCTTGCACAAGTCTCTTGATATCACCCTTCATGCCATCATCCACTCCCTTGGGAGCTTCACCCATTCTCAATCCCTTCGGCCTCACATTGCAATGACTTGGTACGTGGTGCGCGGGGTGGCTCGAGCCGCGCTACTACGGTCGCATCATCATCCTGCATTCACTTTTCCAACACTTAGAAAAAAATTTCATTTTTTCGCAACCGGTCATCGATGATCATCCTCAGTGGTTCTCAGCATCCTTGTCTCAGCCCAACACTTAGAAAAATTTTCATTTTTTTCGCAACCGGTGATCAATGACCACCCTCAACGGCCTCCCCTTAGCATCCTTGCCCGAACTCAAAAAAAAAAATTTCAACACTTAGAAAAATTTTCAAGTTTTTCATCTCCCCACATGCTCCCCACATTCATGCTCTCATCACTCTCCCTCTCACACCTTTACTCTTCTCCCTCACCATCCAACACCCCATCACCATTTTCCCCACTTCATAAACAACTTCTCTCTTATGAAAAATACTTCATCTTCTCCCATTCCATTTCTCTCACTCTCATCTTGCAATTGTGAAAATCTTCTTGGGGGCTCCCTCTTTAGGGCTGCCCAAAAAAAAAAAAAAAAAAATTAATAATATTATTTTATTATTATTTTATTCGAATTTGAATTTGAATTTCAAAAAAAATCTGACTAACCCTACCCGCGAACCCGAACCGACCCGCGAGCCCCGACCTGCGCCCATTCCCTCTCTGTGGTGTACCCGACATAACCCGAATCCAGACCCGTTTTACCCGAGAAACCCTAATTTTTTTCTAAACCCTAATTTTTTTCCCCATCTCTTTCTTCTTCTCCTCCGCGCCGCCCAGCCCCTTGCGGCGCCGCCAAGCACACTCCGGCCTCCACGGCCCATCGCCCCCGCCGACCCTCGGCCTCGCCCCCACCTCCCTCTCTCCTCCCTTCTCTCCCCCGCCTCTCCTCCCGCCCTCGGCCTCGCGCCG
>JAVXUO010001344.1:0-45016 GCA_033065855.1 Escallonia rubra | reverse complement strand
CTGCGCCATGGCACTTGCCCAAAGAAGTTGGCCTTGGCGTCCCCCTTGGGGTCGGCCTCGGCCTTCCCTGAAGGGTTGGCCTTGTCCTCTATCCTTAGCTCCTTCACTTCTCTTCAAGAGGCCTTGAATCCTTCGCGACGCCCTTCGCCCATCATCCGGACATCAACCTCGCGACGTCCGTCGTGATGCACCCCTTACGGACGTTCGTACATCAACCTCACGACGTCCGTCGTCCATCACCTTACGGACGTTCGTACATCGACCTCACGACGTCCGTCGTCATCACCGTACGGACGTTCGTACATCAACCTCGCGACGTCCGTCGTGCATCACCTTACGGACGTTCGTACATCAACCTCGCGACGTCCGTCGTCCATCGTCCATCAACTCCGCGACCCCCGTCGCCCGGACACAACTCCGCGACCCCGTCGCCCGGACACAACTCCGCGACCCCGTCGCCCGTACACAACTCCGCGACCCCCGTCGCCCGTACACATTCGCGACCACGTCGCCCGGACACAACTCCGCGACCCCGTCGCCCGGACACAACTCCGCGACCCCGTCGCCCCGACACAACTCCACGACGCTCACCATCCGTCGCCCGGACGTCGTCTCCGTGACCCCCGTCACCGACGTCCGGGCGTCACACTCCAACACTTCGCCGCGCCCATGCGCCGCGCCGCTGATACAGCCGTGCCCCCAGGCTCTCTGTCACACTACCGTGCCACCGGCACCATAAGCACTTTGTCCATGCGCCACCATTGGCACCAACGTGCCCTCGGCACCTTACGCACTGTCGCGCCCATGCGCCACCATTGACACAAACATGCCCCCGGCACCTTACGCACTTCATCGCGCCCATGCGCCACAATCATGTCATCATGCCCCCGGGCACCACACTCATTCATCACACCATGCGCACCTTGCCTTGGTCATGGAACATGCTTCAACCCGCTCTCCGGAGTGTACATCATCTCGCGGGGATAGGCGACTCCTCCGGGACACTATCTCTGCCAGGGAGCTCTTCAACTACCCTTCCGCCAGGTAGACGGCTCCTGCCGGGATGCTACCTCGGCAGTCGGGTGACGGCTCCTCCGGGATGCTCCTTGACATGCCGAGTGCTCCGGCACAAGGACTCACCCGCGGGGATAGGCGACTCCTCCGGGACACTATCTCTGCCAGGGAGCTCTTCAACTCCCCTTCCGCCAGGTAGACGGCTCCTCCGGGATGCTACCTCGGCCAGTCGGGTAGACGGCTCCTCCGGGATGCTACCTTGACATGCTCCGAGTGCTCCGGCACAAGGACTCACCCGCGGGGATAGGCGACTCCTCCGGGACACTATCTCTGCCAGGGAGCTCTTCAACTCCCCTTCCGCCAGGTAGACGGCTCCTCCGGGATGCTACCTCGGCCAGTCGGGTAGACGGCTCCTCCGGGATGCTACCTTGACATGCTCCGAGTGCTCCGGCACAAGGACTCACCCGCGGGGATAGGCGACTCCTCCGGGACACTATCTCTGCCAGGGAGCTCTTCAACTCCCCTTCCGCCAGGTAGACGGCTCCTCCGGGATGCTACCTCGGCCAGTCGGGTAGACGGCTCCTCCGGGATGCTACCTTGACATGCTCCGAGTGCTCCGGCATAAGGACTCACCCGCAGGGATAGGCGACTCCTCCGGGACACTATCTCTGCCAGGGAGCTCTTCAACTCCCCTTCCGCCAGGTAGACGGCTCCTCCGGGATGCTACCTTGGCCGGCCAGGTAGACGGCTCCTCCGGGATGCTACCTCGGCCTGCGGAATAGGCGACTCCTCCGGGACACTATCTCCGTCAGGGTGCCTGCGTGACTGGCCTACGTGCTCCGGCACTGGGGGCTTGCGTCGGCACCCCTAGGGACTATGACCCCCGGGTCACTCCGAGACGGGAGCAGGTCTTCGGAGGGCATCGCGCCTAGTTCACCTGGCAGTTGGGCGTCGGGTCTTCCCCACCGCTGCCAGGCCTGTGGGACTCCGCAAGGGCTTGGATTGGAGGCTAGATCAAGGGGGTTCTCTGGCCACACCGACGTTGTGGGAGCCAGTCTTTCCAGACAGACAGAGCGACGCTGTGAGGAGCAGGCCGGGTGAATATGCGATCTGACAGTCCATGGAGCACCGGCACCCGTGGACCCCCAGTGACGTGTCATTCCCGGGGAGCGCCACGTGTCGGTTTATGACATCATCATCTCAGTTTCTATAAATAGAGGTCTTGAGAATTCATTTGAAAGGACATAATAACATAACAGGAAGAGAACATTTGGACATGTTACCTGTCTCACTCTAGCATTCTAGAGCCAGAAACATACAGTACCCTGACTCTGGACCTAAGCATCGGACTGTGACTGTCATCGTGTATTCATCTCGCGCTATCGCCCTCGCAGCACTGCCACCCTCGAGTTCTGTCTGGGAAGCCCTTGGTCTCTGCCCTTGCTCCACCCTTGCTGTGTCTCACATCAACATACTTGGAAGCTGACGCGGGTTGCAGATCTTGTGGCACATCCACGTAAGCTCGAACCCATTTCCTTGGCATCATTTTGGCGACTCCGCTGGGGAGGTGAGCATCGCATTGCAGTCTGCCTATCTTCCACACTCAGCAACCATGCCTTAGCAACGAAGGGCTACCAGGACTAACAGTCACAACCTCAACCCAACCATCCAAGAGGCCGTCATTTTCCAGACTTATAAAATTTTCAAGCTGCATTGATCTTGCACAAGTCTCTTGATATCATCCTTCTTGCCATCACCCACTCCCTTGGGGGCTTCACCCCTTCCCAATCCCTTCGGTCTCACATTGCAATGACTTGGTACGTGGTGCGCGGGGTGGCTCGAGCCGCGCTACTACGGTCGCATCATCATCCAACATTCACTTTTCCAACACTTAGAAAAAAAATTTCATTTTTTTTCGCAACCGGTCATCGATGATCATCCTCAGTAGTCTCCCTCGGCATCCTTGTCTCAGCCCAACACTTAGAAAAATTTTCATTTTTTTCGCAACCGGTCATCAATGACCACCCTCAACGGCCTCCCCTTAGCATCCTTGCCCGAACTCAAAAAAAATTTCAACACTTAGAAAAATTTTCAAGTTTTTCATCTCCCCACATGCTCCCCACATTCATGCTCTCATCACTCTCCCTCTCACATTTTCCTCTCCTCCCTCACCATCCAACACCCCATCACCCTTTCCCCACTTCATAAACAACTTCTCTCTTATGAAAAATGCTTCATCTTCTCCCATCCCATTTCTCTCACTCTCATCTTGCAATTGTGAAAATCTTCATTGGGGGCTCCCTCTTTAGGGCTGTCCAAAAAAATAAAAAAATAATAATGAAAAAATATTATTATTATTTTATTTGAATTTGAATTTGAATTTCAAAAAAAAATCTGACTAACCCTACCCGCGAACCCGAACCGACCCGCGAGCCCCGACCTGCGCCCATTCCCTCTCTGTGGTGTACCCGACCCAACCCGAATCCAGACCCGTTTTACCCGAGAAACCCTAATTTTTCCTAAACCCTAATTTTTTTCCCCATCTCTTTCTCTTCTTCTTCTTCGCGCCGCCCAGCCCCTTGCGGCGCCGCCAAGCACACTTCGGCCTCCACGGCCCATCGCCTCCGCCGACCCTCGGCCTCGCCCCCACCTCCCTCTCTCCTCCCTTCTCTCCCCCGCCTCTCCTCCCGCCCTCGGCCTCGCGCCGCGGCACACCGCCGCCCCTCTTCTTCCCCTTTCTTCTTCTTCCTTCTTCTTCTCACCACGCCGCCCACCCTACCCCCTCGGCCTCGGCCCTCCCCCTCCCTTCCCCTTCCTCTCTCTCCCCTCCCCTCCTTCCCCCCTTCCCTCCCTCCTTCCCTTCGCCCCTTGCCCACCCGCGGCAGGCCGCCGCCGCCTCCCTTCCCCCTTCCCCTTCATCCCCCATCCTCCTTCGGCCTCACCAACCCCTCCATCTCCCACCTCGCCGACCCACCAAGGCCAAGGCCGCCCCTTCCAAGGCCGAGGCCGCCCCTGCCAAGGCCGAGGCCGACCGCGCCAAGGCTGCCCTTTCCAAGGCCGAGGCCGACCGCGCCAAGGCCGCCCCTGCCCGCGCCGAGGCCGCCCTTGCCAAGGCCGAGGCCGCTTGCGCCAAGGCCGCCCCTGCCCGCGCCGAGGCCGCCCTCCCCTAGGCCGACCCTCACGCCACACCCAAGGCCGAGGCCGACCCTTCCCCCTCTTCGGCCTTCATCCTCCTCCTCATCCCTTCACCTTCGGCCACCATCAAGGTACCCATTTTAGCCTTCTCAAAACCAAGGTAACACCACCTTCAACCTTCACCTTCTTTCCATCATCCGCGGCCAACCTTCAACTCTAACGCACGACCATCTTCCATGCCCACTTCGGCCTCCATCAACCAAAGTCATCCACTTCGGCCTACACACACTCACCCAATGACCGAACATCGACAACCAAGGCCAAGCACTTCAAAAAAAAAAAAAAAAATTTTTTTTTTTGATTGCAACATCGATCGCCTTCCATTGCTCGCGCCCTCGCGCCCGTCGTGGACTGCCCCTGCATCGCGACGCCCGACCGCGCCTTTGTCGCGCCCCTCGTCCCGACGTCCCTGACATCAACGTCTCCGACGCGCATTGCTCGTGCCTATGCGCCCGTCGTGGACTGCCCCTGCATCGCGACGTCTGATCGCGCCTTTGTCGCGCCCCTCATGACGATGTCCCTCGACATCAACGCCCTTGGTAGGTGGTGCGCGAGATAGCTCGAACCACTTACTCCTATTCATTCTCTAATGCTCGTCGCCAGCGCCCGTGCGCCGTCTCCACGACGCTTGTCGCCCATCGCCCGGGCGACGTCTCCGCGACACTCGTCGTCTGTCGCCCGGGCGCCGTTTACATGCTCGCGCCCCTGCGCCCTTTCATCATGCCCTTGTGTCAACACCCAAGCATCCCAAGGCTTTCGTAGGTGGTGCACGAGGTGGCTCGAGCCACCTACTCTTCATCATCATGCATTGACGACCTCAACAGCACTCTGGCCAAACAACATAAAATCTTGCTAAGTGTTTATGCGTGCGGTGCCCGCTCGGGTTGCCCCTCCGCGCACACCACACGCAGGGGGCTTATGTTCCCAACCTATTCTGGTCGCACCCAAAGGCCCACTACGGTCCCATTTTGCATGACACGTCCGCACAAGCAACATACATTTTCAACGCTCACAACCGGTCAAAGCATGCACGCTCAAGTCACGTGCACTTCTCACTTTCATTACGCGACTTCGTCGCCAAGAAACTCATCATCGTGCGACGCCGCATCACGCTTCGACCGTCGCACTTCGCACATTGTCCGTCGCTGCGCCATGGCACTTGCCCAAAGAAGTTGGCCTTGGCCTCCCCCTTGGGGTCGGCCTCGGCCTTCCCTGAAGGGTTGGCCTTTGGCCTCTATCCTTAGCACCTTCACTTCTCTTCAAGAGGCCTTGCATCCTTCGCGACGCCCTTCGCCCATCATCCGGACATCAACCTCGCGACGTCGCGTGCATCACCTTACGGACGTTCGTCGACCTCGCGACGTCCGTCGTGCATCACCTTACGGACGTTCGTACATCAACCTCACGACGTCCGTCGTGCATCACCTTACGGACGTTCGTACATCAACCTCGCGACGTCCGTCGTGCATCACCTTACGGACGTTCGTACATCAACCTCGCGACGTCCGTCGTCCATCGTCCATCAACTCCGCGACCCCCGTCGCCCGGACACAACTCCGCGACCCCCGTCGCCCGGACACAACTCCGCGACCCCGTCGCCCGTACACAACTCCGCGACCCCCGTCGCCCGGACACAACTCCGCGACCCCGTCGCCCGGACACAACTCCGCGACCCCGTCGCCCGGACACAACTCCGCGACCCCGTCGCCCCGACACAACTCCACGACGCTCACCATCCGTCGCCCGGACGTCGTCTCCGTGACCCCCGTCACCGACGTCCGGGCGTCACACTCCAACACTTCGCCGCGCCCATGCGCCGTGCCCCCAGGCTCTCTGTCACACTACCGTGCCCCCGGCACCATAAGCACTTTGTCGCGCCCATGCGCCACCATTGACACCAACGTGCCCCCGGCACCTTACGCACTCTGTCGCGCCCATGCGCCACCATTGACACAAACATGCCCCCGGCACCTTACGCACTTCATCGCGCCCATGCGCCACAATCATGTCATCATGCCCCCGGGCACCACACTCATTCATCACACCATGCGCACCTTGCCTTGGTCATGGAACATGCTTCAACCCGCTCTCCGGAGTGTACATCATTCGCGGGGATAGGCGACTCCTCCGGGACACTATCTCTGCCAGGGAGCTCTTCACATCCCCTTCCGCCAGGTAGACGGCTCCTCCGGGATGCTACCTCGGCCAGTCGGGTAGACGGCTCCTCCGGGATGCTACCTTGACATGCTCCGAGTGCTCCGGCACAAGGACTCACCCGCGGGGATAGGCGACTCCTCCGGGACACTATCTCTGCCAGGGAGCTCTTCAACTCCCCTTCCGCCAGGTAGACGGCTCCTCCGGGATGCTACCTCGGCCAGTCGGGTAGACGGCTCCTCCGGGATGCTACTTTGACATGCTCCGAGTGCTCCGGCACAAAGACTCACCTGCGGGGATAGGCGACTTCTCCGGGACACTATCTCTGCCAGGCAGCACTTCGACTCCCCTTCCGCCAGGTAGACGGCTCCTCCGGGATACTACCTCGGCCAATCAGGTAGACGGCTCCTCCGGGATGCTACCTTGACATGCTCCGAGTGCTCCGGCATAAGGACTCACCCGCGGGGATAGGCGACTCCTCCGGGACACTATCTCTGCCAGGGAGCTCTTCAACTCCCCTTCCGCCAGGTAGACGGCTCCTCCGGGATGCTACCTCGGCCAGTCGGGTAGACGGCTCCTCCGGGATGCTACCTTGACATGCTCCGAGTGCTCCGGCATAAGGACTCACCCGCAGGGATAGGCGACTCCTCCGGGACACTATCTCTGCCAGGGAGCTCTTCAACTCCCCTTCCGCCAGGTAGACGGCTCCTCCGGGATGCTACCTTGGCCGGCCAGGTAGACGGCTCCTCCGGGATGCTACCTCGGCCTGCGGAATAGGCGACTCCTCCGGGACACTATATCCGTCAGGGTGCCTGCGTGACTGGCCTACGTGCTCCGGCACTGGGGGCTTGCGTCGGCACCCCTAGGGACTATGACCCCCGGGTCACTCCGAGACGGGAGCAGGTCTTCGGAGGGCATCGCGCCTAGTTCACCTGGCAGTTGGGCGTCGGGTCTTCCCCACCGCTGCCAGGCCTGTGGGACTCCGCAAGGGCTTGGATTGGAGGCTAGATCAAGGGGGTTCTCTGGCCGACGTTGTGGGAGCCAGTCTTTCCAGACAGACAGAGCGACGCTGTGAGGAGCAGGCCGGTTGAATATGCGATCTGACAGTCCATGGAGCACCGGCACCCGTGGACCCCCCGGTGACGTGTCATTCCCGGGGAGCGCCACGTGTCGGTTAATGACATCATCATCTCAATCTCTATAAATAGAGGTCTTGAGAATTCATTTGGGGAGGACATAATAACAGAAAAGGAGAACATTTTGGACATTTTCACTTTCTCACTCTAGAATTCTAGAGAGAGAAACATACCACCTGACTCTGGACCTAAGCATCGGACTGTGACTGTCATCGTGTATTCATCTCGCGCTATCACCTCGCAGCACTGCCACCCTCGAGTTCTGTCTGGGAAGCCCTTGGTCTCTGCCCTTGCTCCACCCTTGCTGTGTCTCACATCAACATACTTGGAAGCTGACGCGGATTGCAGTCTTTGTGGCACCTCCACGTAAGCTCGAACCCATTTCCTTGGCATCATTTTGATGCCAAGGAAATGGGTTCGAGCTTACGTGGAGGTGCCACAAAGACTGCAATCCGCGTCAGCTTCCAAGTATGTTGATGTGAGACACAGCAAGGGTGGAGCAAGGGCAGAGACCAAGGGCTTCCCAGACAGAACTCGAGGGTGGCAGTGCTGCGAGGGTGATAGCGCGAGATGAATACACGATGACAGTCACAGTCCGATGCTTAGGTCCAGAGTCAGGGTACTGTATGTTTCTCTCTCTAGAATTCTAGAGTGAGAAAGTGAAAATGTCCAAATGTTATCCTCTTATGTTATTATGTCCTCCCCAAATGAATTCTCAAGACCTCTATTTATAGAGATTGAGATGATGATGTCATTAACCGACACGTGGCGCTCCCCGGGAATGACACGTCACCGGGGGGTCCACGGGTGCCGGTGCTCCATGGACTGTCAGATCGCATATTCAACCGGCCTGCTCCTCACAGCGTCGCTCTGTCTGTCTGGAAAGACTGGCTCCCACAACGTCGTTGCGGCCAGAGAAACCCCTTGATCTAGCCTCCAATCCAAGCCCTTGCGGAGTCCCACAGGCCTGGCAGCGGGGAAGACCCGACGCCCAACTGCCAGATGAACTAGGCGCGATGCCCTCCGAAGACCTGCTCCCGTCTCGGAGTGACCCGGGGGTCATAGTCCCTAGGGGTGCCGACGCAAGCCCCCAGTGCCGGAGCACGTAGGCCAGTCACGCAGGCACCCTGACGGAGATAGTGTCCCGGAGGAGTCGCCTATTCCGCAGGCCGAGGTAGCATCCCGGAGGAGCCGTCTACCTGGCCGGCCAAGGTAGCATCCCGGAGGAGCCGTCTACCTGGCGGAAGGGGAGTTGAAGAGCTCCCTGGCAGAGATAGTGTCCCGGAGGAGTCGCCTATCCCTGCGGGTGAGTCCTTATGCCGGAGCACTCGGAGCATGTCAAGGTAGCATCCCGGAGGAGCCGTCTACCCGACTGGCCGAGGTAGCATCCCGGAGGAGCCGTCTACCTGGCGGAAGGGGAGTTGAAGAGCTCCCTGGCAGAGATAGTGTCCCGGAGGAGTCGCCTATCCCCGCGGGTGAGTCCTTATGCCGGAGCACTCGGAGCATGTCAAGGTAGCATCCCGGAGGAGCCGTCTACCCGACTGGCCGAGGTAGCATCCCGGAGGAGCCGTCTACCTGGCGGAAGGGGAGTTGAAGAGCTCCCTGGCAGAGATAGTGTCCCGGAGGAGTCGCCTATCCCCGCGGGTGAGTCCTTGTGCCGGAGCACTCGGAGCATGTCAAAGTAGCATCCCGGAGGAGCCGTCTACCCGACTGGCCGAGGTAGCATCCCGGAGGAGCCGTCTACCTGGCGGAAGGGGAGTCGAAGAGCTCCCTGGCAGAGATAGTGTCCCGGAGGAGTCGCCTATCCCCGCGGGTGAGTCCTTGTGCCGGAGCACTCGGAGCATGTCAAGGTAGCATCCCGGAGGAGCCGTCTACCCGACTGGCCGAGGTAGCATCCCGGAGGAGCCGTCTACCTGGCGGAAGGGGAGTTGAAGAGCTCCCTGGCAGAGATAGTGTCCCGGAGGAGTCGCCTATCCCCGCGAATGATGTACACTCCGGAGAGCGGGTTGAAGCATGTTCCATGACCAAGGCAAGGTGCGCATGGTGTGATGAATGAGTGTGGTGCCCGGGGGCATGATGACATGATTGTGGCGCATGGGCGCGATGAAGTGCGTAAGGTGCCGGGGGCATGTTTGTGTCAATGGTGGCGCATGGGCGCGACAGAGTGCGTAAGGTGCCGAGGGCACGTTGGTGCCAATGGTGGCGCATGGGCGCGACAAAGTGCTTATGGTGCCGGTGGCACGGTAGTGTGACAGAGAGCCTGGGGGCACGGCTGTATCAGCGGCGCGGCGCATGGGCGCGGCGAAGTGTTGGAGTGTGACGCCCGGACGTCGGTGACGGGGGTCACGGAGACGACGTCCGGGCGACGGATGGTGAGCGTCGTGGAGTTGTGTCGGGGCGACGGGGTCGCGGAGTTGTGTCCGGGCGACGGGGTCGCGGAGTTGTGTCCGGGCGACGGGGTCGCGAAGTTGTGTCCCGGCGACGGGGGTCGCGGAGTTGTGTACGGGCGACGGGGTCGCGGAGTTGTGTCCGGGCGACGGGGGTCGCGGAGTTGTGTACGGGCGACGGGGGTCGCGGAGTTGATGGACGATGGACGACGGACGTCGCGAGGTTGATGTACGAACGTCCGTAAGGTGATGCACGACGGACGTCGCGAGGTTGATGTACGAACGTCCGTAAGGTGATGCACGACGGACGTCGTGAGGTTGATGTACGAACGTCCGTAAGGTGATGCACGACGGACGTCGTGAGGTTGATGTACGAACGTCCGTAAGGTGATGCACGACGGACGTCGCGAGGTTGATGTCCGGATGATGGGCGAAGGGCGTCGCGAAGGATGCAAGGCCTCTTGAAGAGAAGTGAAGGTGCTAAGGATAGAGGCCAAAGGCCAACCCTTCAGGGAAGGCCGAGGCCGACCCCAAGGGGGAGGCCAAGGCCAACTTCTTTGGGCAAGTGCCATGGCGCAGCGACGGACAATGTGCGAAGTGCGACGGTCGAAGCGTGATGCGGCGTCGCACGATGATGAGTTTCTTGGCGACGAAGTCGCGTAATGAAAGTGAGAAGTGCACGTGCTTGAGCGTGCATGCTTTGACCGGTTGTGAGCGTTGAAAATGTATGTTGCTTGTGCGGACGTGTCATGCAAAATGGGACCGTAGTGGGCCTTTGGGTGCGACCAGAATAGGTTGGGAACACACGTCAACAAGTTAAGCTGGAACATCGCAAACCAGCTGCGTTACTTCAACCGTTATCCGTGCCTGAGTGGAAATGGGTGCATATTATGATGGTCCTTGTATCAGGTTTACCTCGAACTCGAAATGGACATGATGCTATTTGGGTGATTGTCGATAGACTCACTAAATCTGCTCACTTTCTTGCTATAAATGTGACTTGCACCTTAGAGAAGTTGGCACGTATGTATATAAAAGAGATTGTTAGATTCCACGGAGTACCGGTAAGCATTATTTCAGATCGAGATCCTCATTTTACTTCGAGGTTTTGGAAGGCTTTTCAAGATGCAATGGAATAAACTTGCTTTTAGCGCATCTTTCATCCACAAACAGATGGTCCATGCGAAAGAACAATTCAGCCCTTGGAGGATACGCTACGAGCACGTACTATGGAATTGAACGGTAGCTGGGATGATCACTTGGCAATTGTGGAGTTTTCTTACAGTAGCAGCTACCGCTCCAGCATCGAAATGGCACCATTTGAAGCTATCTATGGCCGGAAGTGCAGATCTCCAGTTTGTTGGAATGGAGTTGGTGAAAGACAGTTACTTGGACCCGAATTGGTGCAAGAAACCACAGAAACAATCAAGGTGATCCGTGATCATTTGTTAACGGTTAGGAGCAGACAGAAAAGTTATGCGGATAAAAGAAGAAGAGATTTGGAGTTTGCTGTAGGAGATCATGTATTTCTACGCGTTTCACCTTCTAAATGGGTTACCAGGTTTGGAAAGAAAGGAAACTAGCACCACGCTACATTGGTCCCTTTGAGATTTTGGAACGGATTGGTGCAGTAGCATATCGGGTTGCATTGCAACCATCGCTAGCTGGTATACATGTTGTTTTCCGCGTATCTATGTTGAGGAAGTATGAGCCTGATCCTTCACATGCATTGCGTCCTGAACCGATTCCGATTCAGAATGACTTATCTTATGTCGAACAACCGATTCAAATTTTGGACCGAAAGGAACAAGCGCTACGGAATAGGAACATACCACTTGTTAAGGTGTTATGGGAACACCATGGAATTGAAGAAGCAGCATGGGAGAGAGAGGTTGAAATCAAAGAGAAGTATCCCCATCTTTATCCTTATCGAGGTAAGAATTTAGGGACTAAATTCTTTTAAGGAGGGGTAGGTGTGAGGACCTTAGTTTAACCTAGATGTAAACTTCATTTGATGCTTGTTATTACGCACGTAGCGTGAATATCTTTCTTGTTGAAAGATCTCGTGCATTATACGAGCGATATTCACGACCATTTATGTAGAACAAGCGATATGCTTGGCATTGAAGCACCTCAAGTAGGTGGATTAGCTTAGTTTTAATCCTGATTTGTCGGTCTTAAGCATGATTAGTTATCCCTAAGCATGATTATGCTAATCTGGATTAGTCAAGGTTAATCGTGATAAGTTATTGAATAAGCTTGATTAGTTTGCCCTAATCTTGATTAAGCTAATTGTGATTGCTTAGTTACTAATCTAGGTTAACTAGTACTAATGAAGCTTATTAACTCTAGAAATTGATTTGAGCTGTCAAGTTCTTATTGGTAAGACTTGGAAGGGGTCTAATACCCTTGGAGCACTTGTTTCTCTTGGGATAAATCTAGATGTGCTATGAAGGTGGATTTGATGAAGGCCTATGATTGTTTGCATTGGGATTTTCTCTTTGATGTTTTGATTTGCCTTAGATTTCCCCCCACGGTTATTAGATGGATCAAAGCTTGTGTCTCTAGCACGAGCTTTTCGATCATCATAAACGGGGAGTCTAATGGTTTCTTTCAGGGTAGGCGAGGTATTAGGCAGGGGATCCGCTGTCCCCCTACCTTTTTGTTATTTGCATGGATGTTCTTGCAGGGATGTTGCAGAGAATAGTAGTTGGTAGTCAGTTTCGCTACCACTGGAGGTGCCAAAAGGATGGCATCTTTCAGCTTGCCTTTGCTGATGATCTCATGCTTTTTTGTCGGGGTGACCTTCCTTCGGTTCAGGTCTTGAAACATGGGCTCTCTGTCTTCCAGCAGTTCTCGGGACTTGTCCCCAATCCTAATAAGAGCCATGTTTTTTTCTCTGGTGTTGAGCCTTCTACCAAGGCTTTGATCTCTGCTTGTCTTGGCTTTCTTGAGGGAAAGCTCCCTATGCGATATCTGGGTGTCCCTCTGATTTCCACGTGCTTGCGGAAAGAAGACTGTCACCCTCTCCTGGACCGCATTGTGAAGAAAGTCAAGCATTGGACTTGCAATTACTTGTCGTATGCTGGTAGGGTCCAATTGATTAGATCAGTTTTGTTCTCTATCCAGGTGTACTGGGCTTCAGTTTTTATCCTTCCAAAGAAAGTGATTTTTGATATTGAGAGGATTTTTCGAGCTTTCCTTTGGAAGGGTACGGGCCTTTGTACCACGGGAGCCAAGGTGGCTTGGGCTGATGTATGTTGTCCTGAGGTTGAGGGTGGCCTGGGTATTAAGCAGATTGAGGTGTGGAATTTTGCTGCCATCTCTAGACACATTTGGTCTATCATTTCTTTCAGGTCGGACTCCCTTTGGCCGCGGTGGGTCAAGTCCAATATTCTAATAGGAAGGAGTTTTTGGGAGGTCTCGTGCCCCAGCGATTGTAGCTGGTCTTGGCGTAAGATTCTCATGGTTAGGGATATGATTCGCTCTTTCCCTCGGTATATTGTTGGGGATGGTAGAAGAATCTCTCTGTGGTTTGATTGGTGGCACCCGATTGGCCCTATCATCCCTAGCCTTTCTGGTAGGATTATTTCTGACTCGGGTCTGGATAGGCGAGCGAGAGTTTCTAATGTGATCCTTGGCTCATCGTGGTGCTGGCCTATGTCCAATACCCTTGAGCTCATGGAGTTGCGCGAGAGTACCCCTAGCTCTTTTCGTCCTGCCCCGGATATGCCTGATAGGATTGTATGGTCGGTTAGTGGTTCTGGGGATTTCTCCATTGCGAGTACGTGGGATGCCCTTCGTCAAAAGCAGCCGCTTGTTAGATGGGCTTGCTTACTGTCGTGTAAGTGGCGTGTTCCACGTCATAATTTTGTCTTATGGCTGGCCATTAGGGAGAGGTTAAGTACGCAGGATAGGCTTTTTGCTTTTCATGTCATTCCTAGTATGAGCTGTGTTTTCTGTCGCATTCCTTTTGAGTCCCATGATCATCTATTTTTTAACTGCTCTTTCACGTTCAGATTATGGTCTATTATTCAAAAGAAATGCAATTTTAACTGGCCTATGTTGAGTTGGCAGGGTATGATTGATCGAGCTTCTTCTGAGTGGCAGGGCCCTGGATTCCTGGCATCAGTCTGTCGGATAGCGTTTGCGGCATTGGTGTACTACATCTGGCGAGAGCGGAATTCTCGTTCCTTCCAGAATAAGTATACTGATGTGGTTTCTTGTTCTGCAGGTCTTGTGCAGATCATCAGGTGGAGGTTATTCTCTTGTAGAAAAGTGGCCCATACCCCGACTAACCGATGGTTCCAGGGTGAATGGCAGCTCCCCGACTCCATTTTCGTCTGATTTCGTCATGGTTTGGTCAGATAATTTTTGGGTGATCGGTCCATGTTCCGACAGACCGTTGCAGCTTCTAGCTAGTTATATCGCAGCTTTAGTGTGTTTGTCTTTTCACCAGGACCTCCAGATTCCATGGGGCCTTCTCCTCTGGTTTCTTCTGGGTCTTTTTTTGTCTTTGATGATCTAGTTCCAGTGTTATGTATTAACCTTTTCTTTTGTTGCCAGTGTGGCATGTTTCTGCCTAGCTTAGGTTTTCTCTTCGCTCTTGCTTAGCAAGACTTGCGTTTCGTTGTTGTTTTCCTGGGGTATGCCCCTTGCAGTTGTTGTACTTTTGTTTCATCGGTTGATATATATTTTTTATTTACCGAAAAAAAAAAAAAAAATTTGATTTGAGGTGTCAAGTTCTTATTGGTAAGACTTGGAAGGGGTCTAATACCCTTGGAGCACTTGTTTCTCTTGGGATAAATCTCAGTAGATTTCTCTAAACTTTGGTGACTCGTGTCTTCTACCTTTTGAAGTAAAAACAAGAAGATAAGAGAGAAGGGAGCTGCCTAGTTTTAGAGAAAACTATAGAAGAGGTTTGAGAGCTTGAAGAAGGAAGAGAGAAGGAGAATTTGCTGTGACAATTTCAGATTAGCAACCATTGATGGTTAGATGTTCTCTTCTTGACAAAATAGGGAGCTTTTGATGATTTCTACACCCTAATCTTGTCAAAGGTAGGGTTTTACATATGAGCAGCCTTGAACATGGTTTGAATTTGTATATTTGGTGTGTTATGTGCTTATGGAGTGTTGGAGTTGGATTAGAGAAATCTGGGCAGATTCTAGGCTGATCTTTAAACATGCATATCTCATTCAATACTTGTTGGATTTGAGTGTTCTATAGCTTTATGGAAAGCTGAAGATGAACATTGTTTCTTTGATCACTCTCTAATGCGAAGTTTATACTGCCCTAAATTGCATAAATATGAAACCGGTCGAAGCAGATTAAACTGGGCAGATTCTGTGTTGATATCTAAACGAGCATATCTTATTCACTACTTGTCGGATTTGAGTGTTCCTTAACTTTCTGGAAAGCTTAAGATGTGTGCTTTAACACTGTACTGCATATTGTTCTCAAATTCAGAGTGTATGTTACCCTAAATTGCTTAGATTTGGAACTGGTTTGCTTTCACTGAAACCGTTTCGAGCTAAGAAATGCATGTAAATGTTTTATATGATACTTGATGTGTTTAACATTATCTATGCATTATATCATGCTATAAATCGTGCGAGTCTTCGGAAGTAGTGGTCGGGGGGTCGAAGGCCGACAAATCGGGTTATATGGAAACGGGATATATGTTGAGCTTGCTCAGCAGCTTAACCTCCCAGGGGCATTACGTTGCGCGACGTATGCTGTCAATATGTGCGAAGTCTTGTGTAAGGTCTAAGTTTATCGCTCGTAAACTAAATTTGATCGGCTCAGCTTTTGACTGATCAATTTAGGGTCTTACCAAGAAAGGATGGTAGGTGAACGAGCATTCGGCTTATGTTTTGGGCTCCTTAGACTCGTTATGATATGTATTATGCTTGAGTTAATTATTGCTCGTTCGCTGCATTTTATCATGCGCCATGCATGAGTTGAAGATAATCATGTTTTGTTTGGCTTATGCACGCTCGTTATGATTAAGATAGTGTTTATGTTGGTCATATGTTTGCTCTACTTAGCTGTTGCTAACCCCTTTTCCATATCTACCTTTTAGATACTGGAGAAAATCAAGAAACGATAGGCCCGTTGGAGTGGATAATTTTGAGTACCCCTTTGTGCCCGAGAATCAGGGATAGTAAGTCCTTGTCCACTTGGAAATAGGTGTGAGGTGTGCTATGTAGTCATGTACCATTTGTTTATGGGTCAGTGAGAAGTGTGGTGTGTGTATGTGCCTATAAGTTTGGATTTGTACCATTAGGATGAATGTAATATATATATGTCTTAAGGACTTTATGGGTGGTTTTTTTTTTTTTTTTAATTTCAAATGCAAACTAGTACACTCTGATTATCTTCAGAAGAAGGTTAGCGTATGTGTTGTCGCTTCTTGGGGCGTGACAACTAGGATGGTACTCTAGCATAAGTTTTGCTTGTTAGCCAGGATATGATCTTCGGAGTTAAGTCTTATGCTTGATCTTAGAACTTCGGCTTTCTCTAATTTCATGCCTCTTTATAGGTTCGAATGGCTGACAGAGAAGCAAGTTCTCCGGGGAAAGACGCCGACAACGTTTTGAAGGATATGCATGTGATATTGGGGCGTATGGTCCCTTGCATGGAGAATTAGCAAAATAACAATTTCAACCACCGAGGATCTAGTAGGGCAAGGTAAATATGAAATGCTAAAGAATTTCATGAATATGCATCCACCAGAGTTTGTTGGAGAGGGTGATCCAGACAAAGCTAAAAATTAGATTAGGAACTTTGAGAAAATCTTAAAAATCATGGGTCTGAATGATGGATGAGATGAAATTATTACTTGCAAACTTTTAGACTTGAAAATGATGCTGCTTGTTGGTGGGACATAATTGATAGCAAATGGACAGCGGCTCAAACAGTTCGCACTTGGGAATTGTTCAAAACCGAGTTCAATAAAAACTATGTTCCCCGAAGTGTTAAACTGAAAAGGGAGGCTGAGTTTCTGAATTTTGAGCAGGGCAATCTAACTGTGCAACAATATGCAACCAAGTTCACATCATTGGCTTAGCATGCTTCGTACTTGGTAGAGGGAGGAGATAGGAGGGTTAGAAAGTTTCAAGATTGTTTGGAGCCTAAAATCCAAGAAAAGGTCTCAACTCTCAATATTAATGACCATTATGAAATGGCGGACAGAGCTTTGCTCATTGAGAAGAGTGATGGGGACATACAGAGGAAAAGGGCACGGCTGAGTGGAACTAGACCAAATCTTTCGAATTGGCAAGGTGGAAGGAATTTGAACACCGGTGGTAATAAAGTGCAAAGAGCAGGGGCATATAATAATCAAGGAAGCATGCAGCAACCTAAGGGCAAGCTTGCAACTCAGCAAATTCAGCAAGTACTGGGGTACAAATTGACTTGTTCTTATTGTGGCAAGTTGGGCATAATTCTGATTCTTGCTGGAGGAAGGAAGGGAAATGTTGTGGCTACGGATCCTTGGATCACCATGTGAATGACTGTCCTAATCCGAGGCCAAAACCCATTCAGCAAAGTGGCAACCAGGGAACGAGTACAGGCCAACGGGGAAACCAAGACTTCAGGGAAGGGCTTTTGCTTTGGGACAAGAGGAGGCAAGAAATTCGGCCGAAGTGATTGGAGGAACACTTTTTATTTTCTAGCACTTGGCACGAGTTTTGATTGATAGAGGTTCATCACATTCTTACGTAGCCCTATATTTTGTGCATCATTTGGGCAAGAGATCTGAGAGTTTACCATAAGAACTTGTGGTTAGTATACCTACGGGGGACTCCTTACTTAGTGACGTTATATATAGATCATGCTCAGTAGTAGTGTGTGGTAAGGGACTTAACGCTGATTTGATACTTCTACCCTTTCAAATTTTGGATGTCATTCTTGGAATGGACTGGATATCTCAACATCATGCTAATCTTGATTGTCATGCTAAGAGTGTTCTTTTGATATGCCGAAACAAGGTATACTGGAATTTGTCGGGGATAAAGGGTTTTCTCCGGCACCTATTATTTCTGCTATTCATGCTCGTAACTTGCTTTCTAGAGGTTGTCTAGGGTACCTTTATTATGTAATTGATCACGGTAAGAAAAGGCAGAAAATTGAAGACATTCCAGTGGTTCGTGAGTTCGGTGATGTGTTCCCTGATCATATAAAAGCTCTACCCCCTGATTGAGAATTTGAATTTGTTATTGAGTTATTGCCAGGAACAAGTTCGGTTTCTAAAGCTCCATATAAAATGGCTCCAACAGAGTTGAAAGAGTTGAAGGTTCAGTTGCAAGAAGTACTAGCTAGATAAAGGCCTTATTCAACCAAGTGTGTCGCCTTGGGGTGCCCCCTTTTTTTCGTTAAAAAGAAAGACGGTTCGTTGAGATTGTGCATTGATTATAGGCAATTGAATCATGTGACTGCGACGAACAAATATCCACTTCCGCACATTGATGACTTGTTTGATCAATTACAGGGTGCAACGGTATTTTCTAAGCTTGATTTGAGATCAGGATATCATCAATTGGAAGTCCGAATAGAAGATGTACCCAAAACAACTTTTAGAACACGTTATGGTCATTATGAGTTCCTTGTTGTGCCGTTTGGTGTTACTAACGCTCCAGCAGCCTTCATGGACATGAGGAATCGTGTTTTTAAGCCATACTTGGATTCCTTTGTTGCAGTCTTTATTGATGATATTCTTGTCGACTCCAAGGACCGTGAACAGCACGAATACCATCTCCGGGTAGTGTTGCAAGTTTTACGCGAAAGTAAATTGTACGCCAAGTTCAGCAAATGTGAATTTTGGCTTGAGCAAGTTACATTTTTTGGACATATTGTATCTAGTGCAGGCATATCCGTAGATCCAGTAAAGATTGAAGCGGTTGTAAATTGGCAAAGACCGGCTACTGAGAAAGAAGTTCGTAGCTTTTTGGGACTGGCAGGTTATTACCGGAGATTTGTTCAAAGTTTCTCAGTGATTTCATGTCCATTCAAAAATCAGTGAAGTTTGTTTGGGATGCCAAGTGTGAGGCTAGTTTTTAGAAAACGAAGGATTTTAGTCGAATCTAAACTTTTAGTCGAATCTAAACCATTTTTGTCGAATCTAAACCTTTTAGTCATCTAAACCCTTTTAGTCGAATCTAAACCATTTTAGTCGAATCTAAACCCTTTTAGTCGAATCTAAACCATTTTAGTCGAATCTAAACCATTTTAGTCGAATCTAAACCTTTTTAGTCGAATCTAAACCCTTTTAGTCGAATCAAACCACTTTTAGTCGAATCAAAGCACTTTTAGTCGAATTTAAATGTTTGAGTCGACTAAAAGTTGTTAGTCGATGATCAAACCATGAAAGTAATGTGAACACCTGTGAACAGTAATATGAACAGTATATGAACAGTATTTTTGAAGAGTACTTTTAGTCGACTGAAATGTACTTCAGTCGAACTGAAATTGTTTTGGTCGACTTAAAGTGATGTTTTCGGTCGAATGAAAACTTGATTTGTGTCCCATATAAATAGCTCTTTGTTTTATTTTAGTCATTTTGTTCTTGGTTCCTTGCTCCTTTGCGGACGAGAGAGAGAGAGAGAGAGAAGGGGGCTTGGGAAGCTCATTGGTGCTTTAAGGTTTTCTTTAGTTCAAAAGCTTGTTTGAGGTAAGGGATTTTCCAATTTCTTGCTGTGGTAAGGGTTTATACGATTTTTGCTGTGGAAAGGTATCTTCGAAAATCCAAAGGCTTATACTTTCGTCACTTTTGATTCATCTATACTCGTTTGTAATTGATTGCTCCACTTTTGCCTTCTTGAGAACATTGTTCACCCTTTCTCATTTGTGCCTTAATGATGCTCAACTTTGAATTTGTACATTTGTGACCGTCAATTTAAGATTGACATTGACTATGTTGAACAACTCTCAACTTGAGAGGGTCCTTTGGACACATATTTGTTATACTAGAGAGCCAAAGCCTCCTAGTACGCTCCGGAGCACGCGTTTGATGTTTGTATGTTTGGTTCGACATTTGGGTCTTATGACCACCATAGTCATTCCATGTTTGTAGCATACCCTACATATTATTGATATGTGTTCTGGGTTAATTGCTAATCTTTGATACTTCGACATTTGATAGTGAGACACGATTGGTCTGTTTCATATTCCATATTGTTATTAGATTATACCTTATTTGCTTGACATCTTACCTTTGTCTACCCTACTGGGCTATTTGAGCTCACCCTTTTGTCTTCTTACCTTGCCTTTGCCACATGTGAAGGAAGTGACTCTTGATTCTTATGGCAGCGTTGGAGCTATGAGATTTTGCTTTTGGTTGATAAACTTTGTAATTATTTCTTTTGGGAACTTTACCCGGTTGGGGTAATTTGATAGAATTGTTTTGTATGTCTATTTGTCCGCTGCGATTAGAAATCCTTTTGTATGGGCATATTTTTGGGAGCGCGTTGTAATAGACTTTTGTTAAATATGGTAATACTATATGTTTGGAGGCTTTTAGTGCTCTGTTTATACCATCATCATCTATATGGTAATAGTATATCATGAGATTTGCTTTGAAGTCGCGGCCTCCCGGTTTGGGGGCGTGACAGGGTTGGTATCAGAGCTTAGGGTTGTGATTCTGTAGACTCGGGTGAGCCTAGGTCTAAGATGTTGCGAGATTATTTTGATTTCGCGTTTATCTTTTGTTCATTATATAGGCTTATACAGTTTCGTTTGATGTTCTAGGAGTACCATGCCTCCTAGGCGTTCTAATCGTAACGCCAACGAACCTCACGGTCCACCAACGAACGACGGAGTTGCTGAAGCCATTGTACACGGATTTCAGAATTTGGCGAACCTAATTGCAGGAGGTAACGGCGTACCGCTACACCAAAATCAGAACAATGGGCCGAATGATGGTGTTAAGACTGGAGATGTGGAGAAATTCAAAAAGTTAGTGCCCGCCTTTAGAGGGGAACCCGATCCGGAGAAGGCTGAAGCGTGGGTGAACCAAAGTGAAAAGGTGTTCGACCTTTGGGATACCAGTGATGAGCAAAAGGTGGCGTATGCAGTATTCATGTTAGAAGATGAAGCTGACCATTGGTGGAAGATGGTCAAGCGCACACAAAGGATCAATGCTGATCATCCCATGACTTGGGAACGGTTCAAGAACATTTTCTTCAAGAAGTACTTTCCTCAAAATGTAAGAGATCAGAAGGAGGAAGAATTCTTAAAGTTAGTACAGAATGATATGACGGTAGCAGAATATGAGGCGAAGTTCACCTCATTGTCAAGGCATGCCCCGCATTTGGTTGACACCGAAAATCGTAAGGCGAGAAGATTTGAGAAGGGATTGAAGCGCGGCATCAAGAACAGATTGTTGGCTCTAAAGCTTCCGACTTATGCCAAGGTGGTTGAACGGGCTGAAATTCTAGAGATGGACTACGGGGAATTTTTGAAGGAGCAAGAGGAATTGAGGCACAAAAGAAGCCGTGCAGAAACTTCGGACAAGAGCAAGAGCGGTGGTCAGAACAAGAGGAAAGCCACTTTACAGGAAGGTATGAAATCGACTCAAGGGGGTACGAAAGTTTGCGCTACTTGTGGCAAAAATCATGGGGACAAGCCTTGCCATCGTTTGACAAATTCATGTTTCAACTGTGGGAAGGTGGGGCATTATGCTATGGAATGCCCATATCCGAAGAAAGAGAAGACCTTCAATGCTCAAGCTCCGGTTGGAGCTAAACTGCCAATGGGGGACAAGAGGCCGAGAGTACAAGGCCGTGCTTATGCTTTGACTGCCAAGGATGCCACAACTTCTAACGACGTAGTGGCAGGTACAGTTCAGATTGGTTCTCATTCTTTTCATGCATTGTTTGACCCTGGATCCACGCATTCGTTTATAACCCCTTCTCTTGCGTGTAAGTTGGGTTCTGACCCACGACTTTTAGAGTTTGATTTGATGATTGATACCCCGGTGGGGAAATCTGTATTAGTATCTACCGTGTACAAGCCTTGCTTGGTACGCATTGAGGGTAGAGTGTTACCCGCTGACCTTATAGCTATGGACATTCGGGATTTTGACGTTATTCTCGGTATGGACTGGTTGTCTTCCTACCATGCCTCGTTGGATTGCTATGCCAAAGAAGTGTATTTCCGGATTCCCGGTCAACCCAAGTTCAAGTTTAAGGGTTCTACGCCCATTACTTCATCTTGCCTTGTATCTGCCTTGCGGGCTAGGCGTTTGCTTCGGAAGGGATGTCAAGGATATTTAGCTTACATTGTGGATACTCGAGTAGCTGTTCAAAATTTATCCACTATTCCTGTCGTTGACGAATTTTCGGATGTGTTTCCGGAGGAACTCCCTGGTCTTCCTCAAGATCGTGAAATCGAGTTTGTTATAGATCTTATACCAGGAGCTGCTCCCATTTCTAAGGTTCCTTATCGTATGGCCCCGGCCGAGCTCAAAGAACTTAAGGTGCAACTTCAAGAATTGCTCGAGAAAGGTTTCATTCGCCCGAGCGTCTCTCCTTGGGGTGCTACTGTTTTATTTGTAAAGAAGAAGGACGGAACGTTGAGATTGTGTATTGACTATAGGGAGTTGAACCGTATTACAGTTCGCAACAAGTATCCTTTGCCACGGATTGACGATTTGTTTGATCAACTTCAAGGTGCGAAATACTTTTCCAAGATTGATTTGAGATCGGGTTACCATCAATTGAAGATTCGAAAGGATGATATATCCAAGACTGCTTTTCGCACGAGGTACGGACACTATGAGTTTGTTGTAATGCCGTTTGGGTTAACTAACGCACCTGCAGCGTTTATGGACTTAATGAATCGCGTATTCAAGCGATATTTGGACCAATTCGTCATAGTCTTTATCGATGACATATTGATCTACTCTAGAAGCAAAGAAGAACATGAAGAACATTTACGTAGGGTGCTACAAATTTTGAGGGAAGAGAAGCTTTATGCCAAGTTTGATAAATGTGAGTTTTGGCTTGAAAAAGTTATGTTTTTAGGGCATGTGGTATCTAAAGATGGGATCTCGGTGGATCCATCCAAGGTAGAGGCAGTGTGGAATTGGGAAAGACCGAGAACGGTTAGTGAAGTTCGTAGTTTCCTTGGTTTGGCTGGCTATTATCGCAGATTTATTGAGGGGTTTTCAAAACTCGCTATTCCTTTGACTCGATTGACTCGAAAGAAGGTTAGGTTCGAGTGGTCAGAAGAGTGTGATCGCAGTTTTCTAGGATTAAAGAAAAGATTAGTTTCGGCTCCGGTCCTTTCTCTACCTTCGGGGACCGGAGGATTTGTGGTTTATAGCGATGCTTCACGAAAGGGTTTGGGATGTGTATTGATGCAACATGGGCGAGTTATTGCTTATGGCTCGCGACAACTCAAAACGTATGAAGTGAGCTACCCAACACATGACTTGGAATTAGCTGCAGTGGTTTTCGCTTTGAAAATTTGGAGGCACTATCTCTATGGTGAAACGTGTGAGATATACACAGATCACAAGAGTCTTAAGTTTTTATTCACACAGAAAGAATTGAATATGCGACAACGTCGATGGTTGGAATTGCTTAAGGACTATGACTGCAAGATCTTGTATCATCCGGGGAAAGCTAATGTGGTCGCCGATGCTCTTAGCCGAAAGAACACAGGTACGTGTGCAGCCCTTTTAACTTCACGTAAGGAAATTCTTGCGGATCTTGAAAGTTTGGGTGTGGATGTCTTGGTTTCCGGGACGGGAAACTATTTGGCGAATTTATTGGCACGGCCTACCTTGATCGAAAGAATTAGGCAAGCTCAGATTTTGGATTCAAAATTTGTTAAGATTAGAGAACAAGTTGGAGAAGGTAAGCAACCAGAGTTCAGAATTGACGCCGAGGGGGCATTACGTTTTGGAGACAGATTATGTGTTCCTTCTGATGTGGGATTAAAGGAGGAAATTTTACGAGACGCGCATAATTCCAGCTTCACAGTTCATCCAGGTAGCACCAAGATGTATCGAGATCTGCGGGACGTGTTTTGGTGGAACGATATGAAAAGGGAGATAGCGGATTTTGTCGCTCGATGCCTTACTTGTCAGCAAGTTAAAGCGGAACATCAACGACCTGCGGGACCTCTGCAACCTCTTACTATCCCTCAGTGGAAGTGGGAACGTATTGCCATGGACTTTGTGTCGGGGTTGCCTAGGACAAGGCAAGGGCACGATTCGGTTTGGGTAATAATTGATCGTTTGACTAAGTCAGCACATTTCATTCCGGTTAAGGTTACCTATAGCTTGGAGAGGTTAGCCAAACTTTATATTCAAGAGATTGTTCGACTCCACGGTGTACCCGTTTCAATCGTTTCGGATAGAGATGCACGTTTTACGTCAAAATTTTGGCGCAGTTTGCAAAATGCCTTGGGTACTCAACTTGACCTTAGTACGGCTTATCATCCTCAAAGTGATGGACAATCAGAGAGAACGATTCAGATTTTAGAAGACATGCTTAGGGCTTGCTCGTTAAACTTTAAGAATAGTTGGGCTGATCAATTGCCGCTGGTGGAGTTTGCTTACAACAATAGCTTTCAGGCAAGTATTGGTATGGCACCATTTGAGGCCTTGTATGGGCGGAGATGTAGAACGCCAATTTGTTGGCTCGAAGTTGGAGAGGAGAAACTTTTGGGTGCCTTAGGGCCCGAAATAGTACAAGCTACCTCGGAGAAAGTTCGTTTGATCAAGGATAATTTGCTAGTGGCTCAAAGTCGTCAAAAGAGTTATGCGGATAATAGAAGACGTGAGCTCAATTTCGAAGTGGGAGACCATGTATTTCTCAAAGTATCGCCTTGGAAGGGAGTAATGCGTTTTGGGAAGAAGGGCAAGCTTAGCCCTAGATTTATCGGACCATTTGAGATCTTGCGGAGAGTTGGACCGGTCGCTTACCAAGTTGCCTTACCTCCCAGCTTATCGCAAGTACATGATGTGTTTCATGTATCAACCTTGAGGAAATACGTGCCAGATTCTTCACATGTCATACATTTCGAACCTGTGGAGATTCAAGAGGACCTATCGTACGAGGAACGCCCAGTGAAAATCTTGGACCGCAAGGATCAAATTTTGCGCACAAAAACCATTAAGTTGGTTAAAGTGCTTTGGCGTAACCATTCGGTGGAAGAAGCCACGTGGGAACTCGAGGATGCTATGCGCGAAAAGCACCCTCAACTCTTTGATGTTTAAGGTATGTTTTAATTCCGCGGACGGAATTCTTTTAAGGGGGGGGAGAATGTAATACCCCAAAATTTTCCTTTCTTGTGTTTTAAGTTAAGCTTTAAAAAAAAAAAAAAAAATTTTTTGATGAATAGTACTTTCAGTCGAATGAATAGTACTTTTAGTCGAATCTAAGCCTTTTAGTCGACTGAAAGTCACTTTTTAGTCAAATTTAAGGATTTTAGTCGAATCTAAACCCTTTTAGTCGAATCTAAACCATTTTAGTCGAATCTAAACCCTTTTAGTCGAATCTAAACCATTTTAGTCGAATCTAAACCATTTTAGTCGAATCTAAACCCTTTTAGTCGAATCTAAACCCTTTTTAGTCGAATCTAAACCCTTTTAGTCGAATCTAAACCATTTTAGTCGAATCTAAACCCTTTTAGTCGAATCTAAACCCTTTTAGTCGAATCTAAACCCTTTTTAGTCGAATCTAAACCCTTTTAGTCGAATCTAAACCCTTTTTAGTCGAATCTAAACCTTTTTAGTCGAATCTAAACCTTTTAGTCGACTAAAACTCTTGTTGCTTCGAATGAATAGTGTAATTTTACCTGCATATTAATAGTTTCTTTATTTTTCTTTCTAGCCTTTGTTCTCGATTTCTTGCTCCTTTGCGGCGGAGAGAGAGAGAGAAGGGGGCTTGGGAAGCTCATTGTTTGAGGTAAGGGATTTTCCAATTTCTTGCTGTGGTAAGGGTTTATATGATTTTTGCTGTGGAAAGGTATCTTCGAAAATCCAAAGGCTTATACTTTCGTCACTTTTGATTCATCTATACTCGTTTGTAATTGATTGCTCCACTTTTGCCTTCTTGAGAACATTGTTCACCCTTTCTCATTTGTGCCTTAATGATGCTCAACTTTGAATTTGTACATTTGTGACCGTCAATTTAAGATTGACATTGACTATGTTGAACAACTCTCAACTTGAGAGGGTCCTTTGGACACATATTTGTTATACTAGAGAGCCAAAGCCTCCTAGTACGCTCCGGAGC
Organism: Escallonia rubra; assembly: GCA_033065855.1. Taxonomy (NCBI): domain Eukaryota; kingdom Viridiplantae; phylum Streptophyta; class Magnoliopsida; order Escalloniales; family Escalloniaceae; genus Escallonia; species Escallonia rubra. The sequence goes on along the minus strand of JAVXUO010001344.1, from coordinate 18,883 downwards.
ACGCGTTTGATGTTTGTATGTTTGGTTCGACATTTGGGTCTTATGACCACCATAGTCATTCCATGTTTGTAGCATACCCTACATATTATTGATATGTGTTCTGGGTTAATTGCTAATCTTTGATACTTCGACATTTGATGGTGAGACACGATTGGTCTGTTTCATATTCCATATTGTTATTAGATTATACCTTATTTGCTTGACATCTTACCTTTGTCTACCCTACTGGGCTATTTGAGCTCACCCTTTTGTCTTCTTACCTTGCCTTTGCCACAGGTGAAGGAAGTGACTCTTGATTCTTATGGCAGCGTTGGAGCTATGAGATTTTGCTTTTGGTTGATAAACTTTGTAATTATTTCTTTTGGGAACTTTACCCGGTTGGGGTAATTTGATAGAATTGTTTTGTATGTCTATTTGTCCGCTGCGATTAGAAATCCTTTTGTATGGGCATATTTTTGGGAGCGCGTTGTAATAGACTTTTGTTAAATATGGTAATACTATATGTTTGGAGGCTTTTAGTGCTCTGTTTATACCATCATCATCTATATGGTAATAGTATATCATGAGATTTGCTTTGAAGTCGCGGCCTCCCGGTTTGGGGGCGTGACAATTTCAGATCGAGATCCTCATTTTACTTCGAGGTTTTGGAAGGCTTTTCAAGATGCAATGGAATAAACTTGCTTTTAGCGCATCTTTCATCCACAAACAGATGGTCCATGCGAAAGAACAATTCAGCCCTTGGAGGATACGCTACGAGCACGTACTATGGAATTGAACGGTAGCTGGGATGATCACTTGGCAATTGTGGAGTTTTCTTACAGTAGCAGCTACCGCTCCAGCATCGAAATGGCACCATTTGAAGCTATCTATGGCCGGAAGTGCAGATCTCCAGTTTGTTGGAATGGAGTTGGTGAAAGACAGTTACTTGGACCCGAATTGGTGCAAGAAACCACAGAAACAATCAAGGTGATCCGTGATCATTTGTTAACGGTTAGGAGCAGACAGAAAAGTTATGCGGATAAAAGAAGAAGAGATTTGGAGTTTGCTGTAGGAGATCATGTATTTCTACGCGTTTCACCTTCTAAATGGGTTACCAGGTTTGGAAAGAAAGGAAACTAGCACCACGCTACATTGGTCCCTTTGAGATTTTGGAACGGATTGGTGCAGTAGCATATCGGGTTGCATTGCAACCATCGCTAGCTGGTATACATGTTGTTTTCCGCGTATCTATGTTGAGGAAGTATGAGCCTGATCCTTCACATGCATTGCGTCCTGAACCGATTCCGATTCAGAATGACTTATCTTATGTCGAACAACCGATTCAAATTTTGGACCGAAAGGAACAAGCGCTACGGAATAGGAACATACCACTTGTTAAGGTGTTATGGGAACACCATGGAATTGAAGAAGCAGCATGGGAGAGAGAGGTTGAAATCAAAGAGAAGTATCCCCATCTTTATCCTTATCGAGGTAAGAATTTAGGGACTAAATTCTTTTAAGGAGGGGTAGGTGTGAGGACCTTAGTTTAACCTAGATGTAAACTTCATTTGATGCTTGTTATTACGCACGTAGCGTGAATATCTTTCTTGTTGAAAGATCTCGTGCATTATACGAGCGATATTCACGACCATTTATGTAGAACAAGCGATATGCTTGGCATTGAAGCACCTCAAGTAGGTGGATTAGCTTAGTTTTAATCCTGATTTGTCGGTCTTAAGCATGATTAGTTATCCCTAAGCATGATTATGCTAATCTGGATTAGTCAAGGTTAATCGTGATAAGTTATTGAATAAGCTTGATTAGTTTGCCCTAATCTTGATTAAGCTAATTGTGATTGCTTAGTTACTAATCTAGGTTAACTAGTACTAATGAAGCTTATTAACTCTAGAAATTGATTTGAGGTGTCAAGTTCTTATTGGTAAGACTTGGAAGGGGTCTAATACCCTTGGAGCACTTGTTTCTCTTGGGATAAATCTCAGTAGATTTCTCTAAACTTTGGTGACTCGTGTCTTCTACCTTTTGAAGTAAAAACAAGAAGATAAGAGAGAAGGGAGCTGCCTAGTTTTAGAGAAAACTATAGAAGAGGTTTGAGAGCTTGAAGAAGGAAGAGAGAAGGAGAATTTGCTGTGACAATTTCAGATTAGCAACCATTGATGGTTAGATGTTCTCTTCTTGACAAAAGAGGGAGCTTTTGATGATTTCTACACCCTAATCTTGTCAAAGGGTAGGGTTTTACATATGAGCAGCCTTGAACATGGTTTGAATTTGTATATTTGGTGTGTTATGTGCTTATGGAGTGTTGGAGTTGGATTAGAGAAATCTGGGCAGATTCTAGGCTGATCTTTAAACATGCATATCTCATTCAATACTTGTTGGATTTGAGTGTTCTATAGCTTTATGGAAAGCTGAAGATGAACATTGTTTCTTTGATCACTCTCTAATGCGAAGTTTATACTGCCCTAAATTGCATAAATATGAAACCGGTCGAAGCAGATTAAACTGGGCAGATTCTGTGTTGATATCTAAACGAGCATATCTTATTCACTACTTGTCGGATTTGAGTGTTCCTTAACTTTCTGGAAAGCTTAAGATGTGTGCTTTAACACTGTACTGCATATTGTTCTCAAATTCAGAGTGTATGTTACCCTAAATTGCTTAGATTTGGAACTGGTTTGCTTTCACTGAAACCGTTTCGAGCTAAGAAATGCATGTAAATGTTTTATATGATACTTGATGTGTTTAACATTATCTATGCATTATATCATGCTATAAATCGTGCGAGTCTTCGGAAGTAGTGGTCGGGGGGTCGAAGGCCGACAAATCGGGTTATATGGAAACGGGATATATGTTGAGCTTGCTCAGCAGCTTAACCTCCCAGGGGCATTACGTTGCGCGACGTATGCTGTCAATATGTGCGAAGTCTTGTGTAAGGTCTAAGTTTATCGCTCGTAAACTAAATTTGATCGGCTCAGCTTTTGACTGATCAATTTAGGGTCTTACCAAGAAAGGATGGTAGGTGAACGAGCATTCGGCTTATGTTTTGGGCTCCTTAGACTCGTTATGATATGTATTATGCTTGAGTTAATTATTGCTCGTTCGCTGCATTTTATCATGCGCCATGCATGAGTTGAAGATAATCATGTTTTGTTTGGCTTATGCACGCTCGTTATGATTAAGATAGTGTTTATGTTGGTCATATGTTTGCTCTACTTAGCTGTTGCTAACCCCTTTTCCATATCTACCTTTTAGATACTGGAGAAAATCAAGAAAGATCCGTGGGAGAGGAAATTTTGAGTACCCCTTTGTGCCCGGGAATCAGGGATAGTAAGTCTTTGTCCACTTGGAAATAGGGCGAGGTGTGCTATGTGTCATTCCAGTGAGAAGTGTGGGTGTGTATATAAGTTTGGATTTGATTAGGATGAATGTAATATAGATATGTCTAAAGGACTAATTTCGAATGCAAACTAGCGCACTCTGATTACCTTCGGAAGAAGGTTAGCGTATGTGTTGTCGCTTCTTGGGGCGTGACAACTAAGATGGTACTCTAGCATAAGTTTTGCTTGTTAGCCAGGATATGATCTTCGGAGTTAAGTCTTAAGCTTGATCTTAGAACTTCGGATTTCTCTAATTTCATGCCTCTTTATAGGTTCGAATGGCTGACAGAGAAGCAAGTTCTCCGGGGAAAGACGCCGACAACGTTTTGAAGGATATGCATGTGATATTGGGGCGTATGGTCCCTTGCATGGAGAATTAGCAAAATAACAATTTCAACCACCGAGGATCTAGTAGGGCAAGGTAAATATGAAATGCTAAAGAATTTCATGAATATGCATCCACCAGAGTTTGTTGGAGAGGGTGATCCAGACAAAGCTAAAAATTAGATTAGGAACTTTGAGAAAATCTTAAAAATCATGGGTCTGAATGATGGATGAGATGAAATTATTACTTGCAAACTTTTAGACTTGAAAATGATGCTGCTTGTTGGTGGGACATAATTGATAGCAAATGGACAGCGGCTCAAACAGTTCGCACTTGGGAATTGTTCAAAACCGAGTTCAATAAAAACTATGTTCCCCGAAGTGTTAAACTGAAAAGGGAGGCTGAGTTTCTGAATTTTGAGCAGGGCAATCTAACTGTGCAACAATATGCAACCAAGTTCACATCATTGGCTTAGCATGCTTCGTACTTGGTAGAGGGAGGAGATAGGAGGGTTAGAAAGTTTCAAGATTGTTTGGAGCCTAAAATCCAAGAAAAGGTCTCAACTCTCAATATTAATGACCATTATGAAATGGTGGACAGAGCTTTGCTCATTGAGAAGAGTGATGGGGACATACAGAGGAAAAGGGCACGGCTGAGTGGAACTAGACCAAATCTTTCGAATTGGCAAGGTGGAAGGAATTTGAACACCGGTGGTAATAAAGTGCAAAGAGCAGGGGCATATAATAATCAAGGAAGCATGCAGCAACCTAAGGGCAAGCTTGCAACTCAGCAAATTCAGCAAGTACTGGGGTACAAATTGACTTGTTCTTATTGTGGCAAGTTGGGCATAATTCTGATTCTTGCTGGAGGAAGGAAGGGAAATGTTGTGGCTACGGATCCTTGGATCACCATGTGAATGACTGTCCTAATCCGAGGCCAAAACCCATTCAGCAAAGTGGCAACCAGGGAACGAGTACAGGCCAACGGGGAAACCAAGACTTCAGGGAAGGGCTTTTGCTTTGGGACAAGAGGAGGCAAGAAATTCGGCCGAAGTGATTGGAGGAACACTTTTTATTTTCTAGCACTTGGCACGAGTTTTGATTGATAGAGGTTCATCACATTCTTACGTAGCCCTATATTTTGTGCATCATTTGGGCAAGAGATCTGAGAGTTTACCATAAGAACTTGTGGTTAGTATACCTACGGGGGACTCCTTACTTAGTGACGTTATATATAGATCATGCTCAGTAGTAGTGTGTGGTAAGGGACTTAACGCTGATTTGATACTTCTACCCTTTCAAATTTTGGATGTCATTCTTGGAATGGACTGGATATCTCAACATCATGCTAATCTTGATTGTCATGCTAAGAGTGTTACTTTTGATATGCCGAAACAAGGTATACTGGAATTTGTCGGGGATAAAGGGTTTTCTCCGGCACCTATTATTTCTGCTATTCATGCTCGTAACTTGCTTTCTAGAGGTTGTCTAGGGTACCTTTATTATGTAATTGATCACGGTAAGAAAAGGCAGAAAATTGAAGACATTCCAGTGGTTCGTGAGTTCGGTGATGTGTTCCCTGATCATATAAAAGCTCTACCCCCTGATTGAGAATTTGAATTTGTTATTGAGTTATTGCCAGGAACAAGTTCGGTTTCTAAAGCTCCATATAAAATGGCTCCAACAGAGTTGAAAGAGTTGAAGGTTCAGTTGCAAGAAGTACTAGCTAGATAAAGGCCTTATTCAACCAAGTGTGTCGCCTTGGGGTGCCCCCTTTTTTCGTTAAAAAGAAAGACGGTTCGTTGAGATTGTGCATTGATTATAGGCAATTGAATCATGTGACTGCGACGAACAAATATCCACTTCCGCACATTGATGACTTGTTTGATCAATTACAGGGTGCAACGGTATTTTCTAAGCTTGATTTGAGATCAGGATATCATCAATTGGAAGTCCGAATAGAAGATGTACCCAAAACAACTTTTAGAACACGTTATGGTCATTATGAGTTCCTTGTTGTGCCGTTTGGTGTTACTAACGCTCCAGCAGCCTTCATGGACATGAGGAATCGTGTTTTTAAGCCATACTTGGATTCCTTTGTTGCAGTCTTTATTGATGATATTCTTGTCGACTCCAAGGACCGTGAACAGCACGAATACCATCTCCGGGTAGTGTTGCAAGTTTTACGCGAAAGTAAATTGTACGCCAAGTTCAGCAAATGTGAATTTTGGCTTGAGCAAGTTACATTTTTGGGACATATTGTATCTAGTGCAGGCATATCCGTAGATCCAGTAAAGATTGAAGCGGTTGTAAATTGGCAAAGACCGGCTACTGAGAAAGAAGTTCGTAGCTTTTTGGGACTGGCAGGTTATTACCGGAGATTTGTTCAAAGTTTCTCAGTGATTTCATGTCCATTCAAAAATCAGTGAAGTTTGTTTGGGATGCCAAGTGTGAGGCTAGTTTCCAAGAATTGAAGCAACGATTGATTTCAGCCCCTATTCTAACTATGTCGGAAGGTAACGATAATCTTATAATCTATAGTGATGCTTCACATGAGGGTTTGGTTTGTGTTCTAATGCAGCGGAGAAAGGTAATTGCACACGCTTCGAGGAAGCTAAAAGCCTACGAGAAAAACTATCCTACGCATGATTTGGAATTGGCAACAATTGTATTTGCCCTGCATAAATGGCGGCGTTATTTGTATGGGGCAGCATTTGAAGTGTATACGGAGCACAAAAGCTTGAGGTATTTATTTTCACCGAAAGAGCTTAATATGAGGCAACGTAGATGGATGGAACTTCTCAATGATTATAATTTTGCACTATCCAATATCATCCGGGCAAAGCTAATGTGGTTGCTGATGCGTTGAGTAGAAAAGCTATGGTTGCACACTTGATGATAAAAGAGTGGAAATTGTTAGAAGATGCATGCATTTGGCAGCCTCGACTACTTAAGACATGTATTGTCTTTGCTAATATTAGGGTGCATCCTATTTTTATAGAAAGGATTAGAGAAGCACAAGCACGAGATCCAGATGTACAAGCTATTTTGAAAGATTTAAGTTCCAAATCGGATTTTACATTGCACAGCGATTGTTTGCTCAGAATTGGGAAGAGAATGTGTGTTCCGAATGATGCTAGTTTGAGACGAGAGATAATGGAAGAAGCACATCGGTCCAAGTATTCTATCCACCCCGGAAGTACTAAAATGTGTAAGGATCTGAAGTCTAGTTATTGGTGGAGTAACATGAAGAGATATGTGGCTGAATTTGTTGCAAAATGTCTTACACGTCAACAAGTTAAGCTGGAACATCGCAAACCAGCTGCGTTACTTCAACCGTTATCCGTGCCTGAGTGGAAATGGGTGCATATTATGATGGTCCTTGTATCAGGTTTACCTCGAACTCGAAATGGACATGATGCTATTTGGGTGATTGTCGATAGACTCACTAAATCTGCTCACTTTCTTGCTATAAATGTGACTTGCACCTTAGAGAAGTTGGCACGTATGTATATAAAAGAGATTGTTAGATTCCACGGAGTACCGGTAAGCATTATTTCAGATCGAGATCCTCATTTTACTTCGAGGTTTTGGAAGGCTTTTCAAGATGCAATGGAATAAACTTGCTTTTAGCGCATCTTTCATCCACAAACAGATGGTCCATGCGAAAGAACAATTCAGCCCTTGGAGGATACGCTACGAGCACGTACTATGGAATTGAACGGTAGCTGGGATGATCACTTGGCAATTGTGGAGTTTTCTTACAGTAGCAGCTACCGCTCCAGCATCGAAATGGCACCATTTGAAGCTATCTATGGCCGGAAGTGCAGATCTCCAGTTTGTTGGAATGGAGTTGGTGAAAGACAGTTACTTGGACCCGAATTGGTGCAAGAAACCACAGAAACAATCAAGGTGATCCGTGATCATTTGTTAACGGTTAGGAGCAGACAGAAAAGTTATGCGGATAAAAGAAGAAGAGATTTGGAGTTTGCTGTAGGAGATCATGTATTTCTACGCGTTTCACCTTCTAAATGGGTTACCAGGTTTGGAAAGAAAGGAAACTAGCACCACGCTACATTGGTCCCTTTGAGATTTTGGAACGGATTGGTGCAGTAGCATATCGGGTTGCATTGCAACCATCGCTAGCTGGTATACATGTTGTTTTCCGCGTATCTATGTTGAGGAAGTATGAGCCTGATCCTTCACATGTATTGCGTCCTGAACCGATTCCGATTCAGAATGACTTATCTTATGTCGAACAACCGATTCAAATTTTGGACCGAAAGGAACAAGCGCTACGGAATAGGAACATACCACTTGTTAAGGTGTTATGGGAACACCATGGAATTGAAGAAGCAGCATGGGAGAGAGAGGTTGAAATCAAAGAGAAGTATCCCCATCTTTATCCTTATCGAGGTAAGAATTTAGGGACTAAATTCTTTTAAGGAGGGGTAGGTGTGAGGACCTTAGTTTAACCTAGATGTAAACTTCATTTGATGCTTGTTATTACGCACGTAGCGTGAATATCTTTCTTGTTGAAAGATCTCGTGCATTATACGAGCGATATTCACGACCATTTATGTAGAACAAGCGATATGCTTGGCATTGAAGCACCTCAAGTAGGTGGATTAGCTTAGTTTTAATCCTGATTTGTCGGTCTTAAGCATGATTAGTTATCCCTAAGCATGATTATGCTAATCTGGATTAGTCAAGGTTAATCGTGATAAGTTATTGAATAAGCTTGATTAGTTTGCCCTAATCTTGATTAAGCTAATTGTGATTGCTTAGTTACTAATCTAGGTTAACTAGTACTAATGAAGCTTATTAACTCTAGAAATTGATTTGAGGTGTCAAGTTCTTATTGGTAAGACTTGGAAGGGGTCTAATACCCTTGGAGCACTTGTTTCTCTTGGGATAAATCTCAGTAGATTTCTCTAAACTTTGGTGACTCGTGTCTTCTACCTTTTGAAGTAAAAACAAGAAGATAAGAGAGAAGGGAGCTGCCTAGTTTTAGAGAAAACTATAGAAGAGGTTTGAGAGCTTGAAGAAGGAAGAGAGAAGGAGAATTTGCTGTGACAATTTCAGATTAGCAACCATTGATGGTTAGATGTTCTCTTCTTGACAAAAGAGGGAGCTTTTGATGATTTCTACACCCTAATCTTGTCAAAGGTAGGGTTTTACATATGAGCAGCCTTGAACATGGTTTGAATTTGTATATTTGGTGTGTTATGTGCTTATGGAGTGTTGGAGTTGGATTAGAGAAATCTGGGCAGATTCTAGGCTGATCTTTAAACATGCATATCTCATTCAATACTTGTTGGATTTGAGTGTTCTATAGCTTTATGGAAAGCTGAAGATGAACATTGTTTCTTTGATCACTCTCTAATGCGAAGTTTATACTGCCCTAAATTGCATAAATATGAAACCGGTCGAAGCAGATTAAACTGGGCAGATTCTGTGTTGATATCTAAACGAGCATATCTTATTCACTACTTGTCGGATTTGAGTGTTCCTTAACTTTCTGGAAAGCTTAAGATGTGTGCTTTAACACTGTACTGCATATTGTTCTCAAATTCAGAGTGTATGTTACCCTAAATTGCTTAGATTTGGAACTGGTTTGCTTTCACTGAAACCGTTTCGAGCTAAGAAATGCATGTAAATGTTTTATATGATACTTGATGTGTTTAACATTATCTATGCATTATATCATGCTATAAATCATGCGAGTCTTCGGAAGTAGTGGTCGGGGGGTCGAAGGCCGACAAATCGGGTTATATGGAAACGGGATATATGTTGAGCTTGCTCAGCAGCTTAACCTCCCAGGGGCATTACGTTGCGCGACGTATGCTGTCAATATGTGCGAAGTCTTGTGTAAGGTCTAAGTTTATCGCTCGTAAACTAAATTTGATCGGCTCAGCTTTTGACTGATCAATTTAGGGTCTTACCAAGAAAGGATGGTAGGTGAACGAGCATTCGGCTTATGTTTTGGGCTCCTTAGACTCGTTATGATATGTATTATGCTTGAGTTAATTATTGCTCGTTCGCTGCATTTTATCATGCGCCATGCATGAGTTGAAGATAATCATGTTTTGTTTGGCTTATGCACGCTCGTTATGATTAAGATAGTGTTTATGTTGGTCATATGTTTGCTCTACTTAGCTGTTGCTAACCCCTTTTCCATATCTACCTTTTAGATACTGGAGAAAATCAAGAAACGATAGGCCCGTTGGAGTGGATAATTTTGAGTACCCCTTTGTGCCCGAGAATCAGGGATAGTAAGTCCTTGTCCACTTGGAAATAGGTGTGAGGTGTGCTATGTAGTCATGTACCATTTGTTTATGGGTCAGTGAGAAGTGTGGTGTGTGTATGTGCCTATAAGTTTGGATTTGTACCATTAGGATGAATGTAATATATATATGTCTTAAGGACTTTATGGGTGGTTTTTTTTTTTTTTTAATTTCAAATGCAAACTAGTACACTCTGATTATCTTCAGAAGAAGGTTAGCGTATGTGTTGTCGCTTCTTGGGGCGTGACAACTAGGATGGTACTCTAGCATAAGTTTTGCTTGTTAGCCAGGATATGATCTTCGGAGTTAAGTCTTATGCTTGATCTTAGAACTTCGGCTTTCTCTAATTTCATGCCTCTTTATAGGTTCGAATGGCTGACAGAGAAGCAAGTTCTCCGGGGAAAGACGCCGACAACGTTTTGAAGGATATGCATGTGATATTGGGGCGTATGGTCCCTTGCATGGAGAATTAGCAAAATAACAATTTCAACCACCGAGGATCTAGTAGGGCAAGGTAAATATGAAATGCTAAAGAATTTCATGAATATGCATCCACCAGAGTTTGTTGGAGAGGGTGATCCAGACAAAGCTAAAAATTAGATTAGGAACTTTGAGAAAATCTTAAAAATCATGGGTCTGAATGATGGATGAGATGAAATTATTACTTGCAAACTTTTAGACTTGAAAATGATGCTGCTTGTTGGTGGGACATAATTGATAGCAAATGGACAGCGGCTCAAACAGTTCGCACTTGGGAATTGTTCAAAACCGAGTTCAATAAAAACTATGTTCCCCGAAGTGTTAAACTGAAAAGGGAGGCTGAGTTTCTGAATTTTGAGCAGGGCAATCTAACTGTGCAACAATATGCAACCAAGTTCACATCATTGGCTTAGCATGCTTCGTACTTGGTAGAGGGAGGAGATAGGAGGGTTAGAAAGTTTCAAGATTGTTTGGAGCCTAAAATCCAAGAAAAGGTCTCAACTCTCAATATTAATGACCATTATGAAATGGCGGACAGAGCTTTGCTCATTGAGAAGAGTGATGGGGACATACAGAGGAAAAGGGCACGGCTGAGTGGAACTAGACCAAATCTTTCGAATTGGCAAGGTGGAAGGAATTTGAACACCGGTGGTAATAAAGTGCAAAGAGCAGGGGCATATAATAATCAAGGAAGCATGCAGCAACCTAAGGGCAAGCTTGCAACTCAGCAAATTCAGCAAGTACTGGGGTACAAATTGACTTGTTCTTATTGTGGCAAGTTGGGCATAATTCTGATTCTTGCTGGAGGAAGGAAGGGAAATGTTGTGGCTACGGATCCTTGGATCACCATGTGAATGACTGTCCTAATCCGAGGCCAAAACCCATTCAGCAAAGTGGCAACCAGGGAACGAGTACAGGCCAACGGGGAAACCAAGACTTCAGGGAAGGGCTTTTGCTTTGGGACAAGAGGAGGCAAGAAATTCGGCCGAAGTGATTGGAGGAACACTTTTTATTTTCTAGCACTTGGCACGAGTTTTGATTGATAGAGGTTCATCACATTCTTACGTAGCCCTATATTTTGTGCATCATTTGGGCAAGAGATCTGAGAGTTTACCATAAGAACTTGTGGTTAGTATACCTACGGGGGACTCCTTACTTAGTGACGTTATATATAGATCATGCTCAGTAGTAGTGTGTGGTAAGGGACTTAACGCTGATTTGATACTTCTACCCTTTCAAATTTTGGATGTCATTCTTGGAATGGACTGGATATCTCAACATCATGCTAATCTTGATTGTCATGCTAAGAGTGTTACTTTTGATATGCCGAAACAAGGTATACTGGAATTTGTCGGGGATAAAGGGTTTTCTCCGGCACCTATTATTTCTGCTATTCATGCTCGTAACTTGCTTTCTAGAGGTTGTCTAGGGTACCTTTATTATGTAATTGATCACGGTAAGAAAAGGCAGAAAATTGAAGACATTCCAGTGGTTCGTGAGTTCGGTGATGTGTTCCCTGATCATATAAAAGCTCTACCCCCTGATTGAGAATTTGAATTTGTTATTGAGTTATTGCCAGGAACAAGTTCGGTTTCTAAAGCTCCATATAAAATGGCTCCAACAGAGTTGAAAGAGTTGAAGGTTCAGTTGCAAGAAGTACTAGCTAGATAAAGGCCTTATTCAACCAAGTGTGTCGCCTTGGGGTGCCCCTTTTTTCGTTAAAAAGAAAGACGGTTCGTTGAGATTGTGCATTGATTATAGGCAATTGAATCATGTGACTGCGACGAACAAATATCCACTTCCGCACATTGATGACTTGTTTGATCAATTACAGGGTGCAACGGTATTTTCTAAGCTTGATTTGAGATCAGGATATCATCAATTGGAAGTCCGAATAGAAGATGTACCCAAAACAACTTTTAGAACACGTTATGGTCATTATGAGTTCCTTGTTGTGCCGTTTGGTGTTACTAACGCTCCAGCAGCCTTCATGGACATGAGGAATCGTGTTTTTAAGCCATACTTGGATTCCTTTGTTGCAGTCTTTATTGATGATATTCTTGTCGACTCCAAGGACCGTGAACAGCACGAATACCATCTCCGGGTAGTGTTGCAAGTTTTACGCGAAAGTAAATTGTACGCCAAGTTCAGCAAATGTGAATTTTGGCTTGAGCAAGTTACATTTTTGGGACATATTGTATCTAGTGCAGGCATATCCGTAGATCCAGTAAAGATTGAAGCGGTTGTAAATTGGCAAAGACCGGCTACTGAGAAAGAAGTTCGTAGCTTTTTGGGACTGGCAGGTTATTACCGGAGATTTGTTCAAAGTTTCTCAGTGATTTCATGTCCATTCAAAAATCAGTGAAGTTTGTTTGGGATGCCAAGTGTGAGGCTAGTTTCCAAGAATTGAAGCAACGATTGATTTCAGCCCCTATTCTAACTATGTCGGAAGGTAACGATAATCTTATAATCTATAGTGATGCTTCACATGAGGGTTTGGTTTGTGTTCTAATGCAGCGGAGAAAGGTAATTGCACACGCTTCGAGGAAGCTAAAAGCCTACGAGAAAAACTATCCTACGCATGATTTGGAATTGGCAACAATTGTATTTGCCCTGCATAAATGGCGGCGTTATTTGTATGGGGCAGCATTTGAAGTGTATACGGAGCACAAAAGCTTGAGGTATTTATTTTCACCGAAAGAGCTTAATATGAGGCAACGTAGATGGATGGAACTTCTCAATGATTATAATTTTGCACTATCCAATATCATCCGGGCAAAGCTAATGTGGTTGCTGATGCGTTGAGTAGAAAAGCTATGGTTGCACACTTGATGATAAAAGAGTGGAAATTGTTAGAAGATGCATGCATTTGGCAGCCTCGACTACTTAAGACATGTATTGTCTTTGCTAATATTAGGGTGCATCCTATTTTTATAGAAAGGATTAGAGAAGCACAAGCACGAGATCCAGATGTACAAGCTATTTTGAAAGATTTAAGTTCCAAATCGGATTTTACATTGCACAGCGATTGTTTGCTCAGAATTGGGAAGAGAATGTGTGTTCCGAATGATGCTAGTTTGAGACGAGAGATAATGGAAGAAGCACATCGGTCCAAGTATTCTATCCACCCCGGAAGTACTAAAATGTGTAAGGATCTGAAGTCTAGTTATTGGTGGAGTAACATGAAGAGATATGTGGCTGAATTTGTTGCAAAATGTCTTACACGTCAACAAGTTAAGCTGGAACATCGCAAACCAGCTGCGTTACTTCAACCGTTATCCGTGCCTGAGTGGAAATGGGTGCATATTATGATGGTCCTTGTATCAGGTTTACCTCGAACTCGAAATGGACATGATGCTATTTGGGTGATTGTCGATAGACTCACTAAATCTGCTCACTTTCTTGCTATAAATGTGACTTGCACCTTAGAGAAGTTGGCACGTATGTATATAAAAGAGATTGTTAGATTCCACGGAGTACCGGTAAGCATTATTTCAGATCGAGATCCTCATTTTACTTCGAGGTTTTGGAAGGCTTTTCAAGATGCAATGGAATAAACTTGCTTTTAGCGCATCTTTCATCCACAAACAGATGGTCCATGCGAAAGAACAATTCAGCCCTTGGAGGATACGCTACGAGCACGTACTATGGAATTGAACGGTAGCTGGGATGATCACTTGGCAATTGTGGAGTTTTCTTACAGTAGCAGCTACCGCTCCAGCATCGAAATGGCACCATTTGAAGCTATCTATGGCCGGAAGTGCAGATCTCCAGTTTGTTGGAATGGAGTTGGTGAAAGACAGTTACTTGGACCCGAATTGGTGCAAGAAACCACAGAAACAATCAAGGTGATCCGTGATCATTTGTTAACGGTTAGGAGCAGACAGAAAAGTTATGCGGATAAAAGAAGAAGAGATTTGGAGTTTGCTGTAGGAGATCATGTATTTCTACGCGTTTCACCTTCTAAATGGGTTACCAGGTTTGGAAAGAAAGGAAACTAGCACCACGCTACATTGGTCCCTTTGAGATTTTGGAACGGATTGGTGCAGTAGCATATCGGGTTGCATTGCAACCATCGCTAGCTGGTATACATGTTGTTTTCCGCGTATCTATGTTGAGGAAGTATGAGCCTGATCCTTCACATGTATTGCGTCCTGAACCGATTCCGATTCAGAATGACTTATCTTATGTCGAACAACCGATTCAAATTTTGGACCGAAAGGAACAAGCGCTACGGAATAGGAACATACCACTTGTTAAGGTGTTATGGGAACACCATGGAATTGAAGAAGCAGCATGGGAGAGAGAGGTTGAAATCAAAGAGAAGTATCCCCATCTTTATCCTTATCGAGGTAAGAATTTAGGGACTAAATTCTTTTAAGGAGGGGTAGGTGTGAGGACCTTAGTTTAACCTAGATGTAAACTTCATTTGATGCTTGTTATTACGCACGTAGCGTGAATATCTTTCTTGTTGAAAGATCTCGTGCATTATACGAGCGATATTCACGACCATTTATGTAGAACAAGCGATATGCTTGGCATTGAAGCACCTCAAGTAGGTGGATTAGCTTAGTTTTAATCCTGATTTGTCGGTCTTAAGCATGATTAGTTATCCCTAAGCATGATTATGCTAATCTGGATTAGTCAAGGTTAATCGTGATAAGTTATTGAATAAGCTTGATTAGTTTGCCCTAATCTTGATTAAGCTAATTGTGATTGCTTAGTTACTAATCTAGGTTAACTAGTACTAATGAAGCTTATTAACTCTAGAAATTGATTTGAGGTGTCAAGTTCTTATTGGTAAGACTTGGAAGGGGTCTAATACCCTTGGAGCACTTGTTTCTCTTGGGATAAATCTCAGTAGATTTCTCTAAACTTTGGTGACTCGTGTCTTCTACCTTTTGAAGTAAAAACAAGAAGATAAGAGAGAAGGGAGCTGCCTAGTTTTAGAGAAAACTATAGAAGAGGTTTGAGAGCTTGAAGAAGGAAGAGAGAAGGAGAATTTGCTGTGACAATTTCAGATTAGCAACCATTGATGGTTAGATGTTCTCTTCTTGACAAAAGAGGGAGCTTTTGATGATTTCTACACCCTAATCTTGTCAAAGGTAGGGTTTTACATATGAGCAGCCTTGAACATGGTTTGAATTTGTATATTTGGTGTGTTATGTGCTTATGGAGTGTTGGAGTTGGATTAGAGAAATCTGGGCAGATTCTAGGCTGATCTTTAAACATGCATATCTCATTCAATACTTGTTGGATTTGAGTGTTCTATAGCTTTATGGAAAGCTGAAGATGAACATTGTTTCTTTGATCACTCTCTAATGCGAAGTTTATACTGCCCTAAATTGCATAAATATGAAACCGGTCGAAGCAGATTAAACTGGGCAGATTCTGTGTTGATATCTAAACGAGCATATCTTATTCACTACTTGTCGGATTTGAGTGTTCCTTAACTTTCTGGAAAGCTTAAGATGTGTGCTTTAACACTGTACTGCATATTGTTCTCAAATTCAGAGTGTATGTTACCCTAAATTGCTTAGATTTGGAACTGGTTTGCTTTCACTGAAACCGTTTCGAGCTAAGAAATGCATGTAAATGTTTTATATGATACTTGATGTGTTTAACATTATCTATGCATTATATCATGCTATAAATCATGCGAGTCTTCGGAAGTAGTGGTCGGGGGGTCGAAGGCCGACAAATCGGGTTATATGGAAACGGGATATATGTTGAGCTTGCTCAGCAGCTTAACCTCCCAGGGGCATTACGTTGCGCGACGTATGCTGTCAATATGTGCGAAGTCTTGTGTAAGGTCTAAGTTTATCGCTCGTAAACTAAATTTGATCGGCTCAGCTTTTGACTGATCAATTTAGGGTCTTACCAAGAAAGGATGGTAGGTGAACGAGCATTCGGCTTATGTTTTGGGCTCCTTAGACTCGTTATGATATGTATTATGCTTGAGTTAATTATTGCTCGTTCGCTGCATTTTATCATGCGCCATGCATGAGTTGAAGATAATCATGTTTTGTTTGGCTTATGCACGCTCGTTATGATTAAGATAGTGTTTATGTTGGTCATATGTTTGCTCTACTTAGCTGTTGCTAACCCCTTTTCCATATCTACCTTTTAGATACTGGAGAAAATCAAGAAACGATAGGCCCGTTGGAGTGGATAATTTTGAGTACCCCTTTGTGCCCGAGAATCAGGGATAGTAAGTCCTTGTCCACTTGGAAATAGGTGTGAGGTGTGCTATGTAGTCATGTACCATTTGTTTATGGGTCAGTGAGAAGTGTGGTGTGTGTATGTGCCTATAAGTTTGGATTTGTACCATTAGGATGAATGTAATATATATATGTCTTAAGGACTTTATGGGTGGTTTTTTTTTTTTAATTTCAAATGCAAACTAGTACACTCTGATTATCTTCAGAAGAAGGTTAGCGTATGTGTTGTCGCTTCTTGGGGCGTGACAACTAGGATGGTACTCTAGCATAAGTTTTGCTTGTTAGCCAGGATATGATCTTCGGAGTTAAGTCTTATGCTTGATCTTAGAACTTCGGCTTTCTCTAATTTCATGCCTCTTTATAGGTTCGAATGGCTGACAGAGAAGCAAGTTCTCCGGGGAAAGACGCCGACAACGTTTTGAAGGATATGCATGTGATATTGGGGCGTATGGTCCCTTGCATGGAGAATTAGCAAAATAACAATTTCAACCACCGAGGATCTAGTAGGGCAAGGTAAATATGAAATGCTAAAGAATTTCATGAATATGCATCCACCAGAGTTTGTTGGAGAGGGTGATCCAGACAAAGCTAAAAATTAGATTAGGAACTTTGAGAAAATCTTAAAAATCATGGGTCTGAATGATGGATGAGATGAAATTATTACTTGCAAACTTTTAGACTTGAAAATGATGCTGCTTGTTGGTGGGACATAATTGATAGCAAATGGACAGCGGCTCAAACAGTTCGCACTTGGGAATTGTTCAAAACCGAGTTCAATAAAAACTATGTTCCCCGAAGTGTTAAACTGAAAAGGGAGGCTGAGTTTCTGAATTTTGAGCAGGGCAATCTAACTGTGCAACAATATGCAACCAAGTTCACATCATTGGCTTAGCATGCTTCGTACTTGGTAGAGGGAGGAGATAGGAGGGTTAGAAAGTTTCAAGATTGTTTGGAGCCTAAAATCCAAGAAAAGGTCTCAACTCTCAATATTAATGACCATTATGAAATGGCGGACAGAGCTTTGCTCATTGAGAAGAGTGATGGGGACATACAGAGGAAAAGGGCACGGCTGAGTGGAACTAGACCAAATCTTTCGAATTGGCAAGGTGGAAGGAATTTGAACACCGGTGGTAATAAAGTGCAAAGAGCAGGGGCATATAATAATCAAGGAAGCATGCAGCAACCTAAGGGCAAGCTTGCAACTCAGCAAATTCAGCAAGTACTGGGGTACAAATTGACTTGTTCTTATTGTGGCAAGTTGGGCATAATTCTGATTCTTGCTGGAGGAAGGAAGGGAAATGTTGTGGCTACGGATCCTTGGATCACCATGTGAATGACTGTCCTAATCCGAGGCCAAAACCCATTCAGCAAAGTGGCAACCAGGGAACGAGTACAGGCCAACGGGGAAACCAAGACTTCAGGGAAGGGCTTTTGCTTTGGGACAAGAGGAGGCAAGAAATTCGGCCGAAGTGATTGGAGGAACACTTTTTATTTTCTAGCACTTGGCACGAGTTTTGATTGATAGAGGTTCATCACATTCTTACGTAGCCCTATATTTTGTGCATCATTTGGGCAAGAGATCTGAGAGTTTACCATAAGAACTTGTGGTTAGTATACCTACGGGGGACTCCTTACTTAGTGACGTTATATATAGATCATGCTCAGTAGTAGTGTGTGGTAAGGGACTTAACGCTGATTTGATACTTCTACCCTTTCAAATTTTGGATGTCATTCTTGGAATGGACTGGATATCTCAACATCATGCTAATCTTGATTGTCATGCTAAGAGTGTTACTTTTGATATGCCGAAACAAGGTATACTGGAATTTGTCGGGGATAAAGGGTTTTCTCCGGCACCTATTATTTCTGCTATTCATGCTCGTAACTTGCTTTCTAGAGGTTGTCTAGGGTACCTTTATTATGTAATTGATCACGGTAAGAAAAGGCAGAAAATTGAAGACATTCCAGTGGTTCGTGAGTTCGGTGATGTGTTCCCTGATCATATAAAAGCTCTACCCCCTGATTGAGAATTTGAATTTGTTATTGAGTTATTGCCAGGAACAAGTTCGGTTTCTAAAGCTCCATATAAAATGGCTCCAACAGAGTTGAAAGAGTTGAAGGTTCAGTTGCAAGAAGTACTAGCTAGATAAAGGCCTTATTCAACCAAGTGTGTCGCCTTGGGGTGCCCCCGTTTTTT